>MOOZ01000537.1:300361-311526 GCA_002930495.1 Cecropterus lyciades | reverse complement strand
AAAAGTTACACAACAAGCGACCTCTAGCGCACAATATAGTAATTTAGTAAAATATCAATAAAATAGGAAACCAATTATTCTTTAATCATGAATCGATTTCTAAACACGAGGCGAGGCCGCACCGAACGGCTCTTAGCACGCAACGTGAAAACTAGACTTCAGAGATATTATAACAAGAAGTCTAGATAGACATTCACATAGTATCCCGCGTAAGCCGTGGTGTCTGTCTTGAAAAGCACCATATGTTTCTTCCCGTAGAAGTCATAGGAAACGTTAAAGGAATAAAAATCCAGGAGATTAATCCAGGAGGAGCCTTTTTCATTTTATAGACCTAATGGTCGAACAATTTTGCTGTGTCCGTGATAGTCGATATGGTATGCATTTCACTGCCGCCCATAGACATAATCAACCCAATATAATACCAGAGTTATTCTTGAGATTGGCCATAGATCTTTTGCTACTCTGAAGAAATATGTTGGAACGCTTCGGATAAATACGGTTTAAAGAGTCTTATAGAGCCTATATGTTTACGGTTTATCTTGGTAAAAATCGTAAATAAGCAAAGTTGTAACACTTTGATTTTAAACTCACAGACACATTTATATATATATATATATATACATATATATATATATATATTAGTATGGAAGCAAGCAAACGAGCATGCAGCCCACTTGATGGTAAGTGGCTACTGCCGCCCATGGACATCTGTAATCAATCCTAGGTAAGATCAAAGTCTCACCTAAGGTTGGCCACAGATGCGTTGCTACCCCTGAGGACTAAGATGGAATGCCTCGGAAAAGTATGTCTCCCTTACCACACCCTTCAGACCAGAACACCGGAGTCGAACCACAAAGAGCTCTACCACCACTAAAACGATATATATATCGTTAAATTAAGTTTTACGATAAAACGCTTAGTGTTAAGAGATATAGTATCTAAGTTATGGTTTGAGAAAGTCGCCACAATGTTGTTAATATAAAGTCGAGTTACTTTTTATAGTCATATCAGCTCTTACTATTATCATTATGCTATGAACAGACCATATTTCTTAACACATAAAAACCAGGAATGTTGTGAACACCGTAACCGTCATGTAGCATATCGTCGTTTAAGTTCTATCACCGCGTAAGTCATGTTTGGAATTTTTTTTGGAGGGACAAAAAACGATTAATTTTTCATAGACGCAAGTAAAGTTCTATTTTGTACTTTTAATTTTCCATAATTTAAAGGTATTATTGTGTCGTACCTTGAGTCTGTTTGGACAAAACGACGCGTATTTCGATTCCAATGACGATGATTTTCAAAATGTCATTACCGCCGCCAAAAAATTACTTACGCGGTGCTAGAACTTAAACGACGTTATAGAAGATGACAATCTATACGAACATACAGAAAACTATTGATATAAAACTGAAAATAAAATTATTTCCATTTTTTTCCTAAATGTAAAATTTGAAATATTAATTTTATTTCACAATTTGTAAATAATGATGTTAAAATTAAATTAATGGTTACTTAGCAAGCTTATTATTATAATGGCATTAAGCAGTTCATACTGAAACGATTAACACTAAATGAGTTTCCTATACGAGGCAATCCCCTGTTCCCTAAAAGGGAAAAATAAATACAGGAAACGGTATTCCTGCATCCTGAAAATATATTGTAGTGACACAATATTAAAAATCTAGGGAACGATTATTTCCTTTATATTATTTATTATAGTATGAAAGTAGTAAACGAGCATGCAGTCCACCTGATAGTAAGTGGCTACTGCCGCCCATGGACATCTGTAATCAACCCTAGGTAAGAACAAAGTCTCACCTAATTTTAGCCACGGATACGTTGCTAACCCTGAGGACTAAGATGGAATGCCACGGAAACGTATGTCTCCCTTACCACACCCTTCAGACCAGAACACAACACAGCATAACAATGCTGTTATTAGGCAGAAATAAGTGTGGCAAAATTAAATTAAATATTAGAATTAACATAGTCGGTAAAAATATAAGAAAACAAACTAGTTTATAAAGTTTATAAAGTATCCAATAGTTTTGGAGAGCAACCGAAATAACGTTACTTCAGGAAGGGTTTTAGGGTGATTATCCCTAGTACTAAATGATTCGTAAAAAAATCAAGTGTAGTTATGACCTATTACAATTAGCTTTGCTCTTAAATTTCCTTAAAACTCGAACAGTCGTAATTGAAACTATCTCCAATTCTCCGCTCTACGATAATCTAAACAGTTAAATATCCATAAACGCAACTGAAACCGGTACAAAAAATTATATAACCGTATCTATATCCAAATCGGAAATTTTATATCCATAACATCACTCATAAGAACAAAACGAAAGCGAAATGATTGCGAAGCGGTTTTACAGATATATTTTTTATTAATCTTAGCCAACAAAGTTTTGCTATTTCCTATTTTTAATTATTCTGAGATCAGAAGCAAAGTTTCCAAACCCAATGAAATCTTTAATTTAAATGGCTTTAAATAAGATTATATTATTAAAATCAGTCAAATGAACTCAACTGGAGTTGATTTGGTTGGTTTCAGACGAACACGATTAGACGTTTCGGACTTAAACTTTAAAGAAATCTAATTTACAATCAATTCTTAAAAATATCTTGTATAACTTTTATATTATCTTTTTTTAAACGAGTCATAGTTATTTTTTAGTTAAGTATTGCTCGGGTTGCCACCAAGCAATCTGTTTTGTTTAGCGTCATATACAAACCAGCCAAGTTCGAGTCGGACTCGAGCACGAAGGGATCCGTACCATTATCTATTAAAAAACAGCAAACAATCACGTTTGTTGTATAGGTGCCTCCTTAATATATTTATTTTTTAGTATTTGTTGATATAGCGTCAACAGAAATATATCATTAATGAAAATTTCAAATGCCTATCTATCACAGTTCATGAGATACAGCCTGGTGAAAGACTGACGCACAAACGGACAGACGAATAGACGAACAGCGGAGTCTTAGTAAAAGCGTCGCGTTTTTACCGTTGAGGTACGGGGCCCTAAAAACGTGAAAACTATATCAGGAATCGATTGACCCAAAGAGCACGCGCATAAAAACTTGTGCAAGTGTAGGTTCGTTACACGTATCGCTCGATATAGCGGCCACTGACCCTAAGGGCAATTTTGATTAAGTACTATTATAGTTAAATGTAGAACACATCGAATTTATTTTAATTTGAATTACTGATATCTTGTATTTTATCATCATGCAACTAAACTTTTACAAATAGTCACGTCATTGTTAAAAAAAACATTATTTTTTTGATATTATATTTCTGCCTTATATGAGTGTTAAGCGCTACGCTACTGTGTTCTAGTTTAAAGGTAAGAGCCAAACTTACACGAGGCGTTCTAAATGAGTATTCGGGGGTGATGTTACCCCCGAATACTCATTCACGCATCTGAGCCGACCTCAGGTTAGGTTAGGTTAGGCTTCATGGATTTCATATATTATTTTGTAAATTTAGAACACAAACGGCTATATATCTTCTTATATCCCATTATTGGGCATGGGCCTTATCCCGCACCTAGAAAGCCTGAGAGCATAGTCTACTTTTGTTTTTTTTTGGCAGTACTATTGGCATTAGATGTTGATGATACAAGAAGTCCCTGCTACCTATCACCCGGATTTCATGACTTAGACGTCCCCTGTAACAAAATCCATGGGAAAAGAGGATACTTAATATTACTTTTATAATAATACTAGGTTATTCCAGCGAGTCGGTCAGTTTACCACGGTATCTGAGTACCTAATGTGTTAAGGCACGGTATAAATTAGCTGTGCGCGAAATTTCAGCGAAATCCGACCAGCAGTTGTTGCGTAAAAAAGTAACAAATACACACATTAATTTAGCTCACAAACTTTCACATTAATATTAGTACGATAAAAGAAATTAACAAAACGTTAAAACTAAGACAAGCCAAAAAAGTAACAGTATATATCTGAGAAAAGGAACCCTTAACGCTATATTACAACAGCCTTATACCACAAAGATCTCTACACTATAATAATAATCATTCCGCCATTTGCATCGTTTATGTTATGAGGATGGCAGATCTATATCCATAAGAGGCCCTCATTACGCACTACCTATCACTACGACAGTTAACTTCTTAGCCGCGAAACACACTTATGTCCAATACAGAAGCGTCCTCAATCGATAAACACACGAACACTTTGAATCTTTTATGACGTTGAAGTAGCAAACGAACGTGCAGTCCACCTGATGCTAAGCGGTCACTATGGCAATGAAATCTGTGTACTCAAAATGAAATTGAAGCTTATATATTTTATTTTAATTTAAGCAGGAAACTAGCCTGCAGTTTAACTGACAGTAAAATGTCACTGCCGCCGATAGATGTTTCTAATCAAACGGACAGGGTTTCCAATGGAAACCCCTGGTCAATCCAGGGGTCTATTAGAAGGCAATTACTGATGACTGAGGACTGAGATGGTCGCTTTATATGACAGTGATGAAATAACTGAGGCGGTGATACCTTCCCAGACGAAGCAGATTCATTCTAACACCTGGCGGCAAAATATTAATTAATTATTAATTTTATGAGTACCTATATGTCACTCCTATTACAGATGCGTTGCTAAGCCTGAGGACTAATTTAGAACCCCTCGTATTTGCTTTAGCACATCCTTAAAGCAAAACACAACAACACTGAACACTGTTATAACCGCGCACATTGGTATAAGGAGCGGTCACCATACCGGTTTGATACGCAGTGGGTTCCGGCTTCGATCCCCGGCCATACACATCTGAGTGATAAATTTCTGTTCTGGGTGTAGGTGTTCATGGCACCCACGACACACGAAAAATAATAGTGTGGGGCTATGAGTGCAGAAAGTGTTTTTATGAAAGTGTATTAACTTTACAAGCAATAAAGGTGCAGCGAAAAACATCCGGAGTCGAACCACGAGTTCTATCTTATTGTAAAAACAAAGACAGTTATTCTTACATTACAAGCATACATTACTATGTCCGAATAAGCCAAATGATCATCAATACGAATCGATTGCACTATCATCATTCCAATACTGACGGGACCGGTTCATTTCTAATGATGCCCTCACACTAACGATGAAATGTAACGAGAGAACAGGATATACATCTAGCCAGCACTTGAAAGAAATATGCGACGTAAAAACAATTTGCGTTTTTCTAACAAAAACGGTTACGGTGAGGAACTATCTTATAATTGTAATATTTTTTAGTATAATAAATAATGATCTATGCAAAATTAACATTTGCCGCAAATTTTCTAGCCACCTAACTTTTGTTTTATAGACGTGTAATTGATTTATTGTGATTAATAATAATAATAAATAATAAATGTTTAATTATTATCGATTTAAAGTTTTGACATGATGTGTTTTTATGATATTATACTTACCAATCATTTTATAATCATTATGTTTTTTTTTTTATATTTTCAAAAAAACTACTCAATCTTTTTAAAGATTAAGAATATTATCATAGTCTATATCTTGAGACATTTCGATCTTCTTTACCAAAAGTAATTACAATTTAAAGTTGTGTTACAATTTTTGGACGTGTAACTGCGGGACACAGCTAGTCTAGAATATTAGGGTGGTTTATGCTATTAGAAATATAAATAGCTAATATTTATCGCTCGACAATATACATAATTGCATATACATATATTGTCGAGTGATATATGTATATACAAATATTGTAAATATATTAGTAATGTAAATGCATTTACATCGATGTAGCTCCAAATGAGCTACATGTACATATATTACCGATACAGCGCTCATGAACTGTCAAAGCGGTAGTGTGTAGGCAGCAACAAGAGCGAGCCGGAGACGATCTGTCTAACGGAACCTCGTCTCATTGCTTTCAATGGATTGTGGAAATTAGATTTGCCGTGTACGCCATTATTGCTGTTACAAATACCGCGGTTTTTGCGTACCTTGTATGTCGGCTGGATCAGTTGGGGCATATAGCCAAATAGGGAACAAAGAAAAATAAATTGTCTTAATATATTCGCTTGTAACTGTTTAAATAGGGAAACATTGTTGAATTTATATGACAGAAAGTTTTATGTAAATGTTTAGTACATGACGACCAAATTTGGAACAAAGATGTATAAATCGCGTTAGTGCTTTGACTTATAAAAGGCCAGTGATTGAAATAAGATAAAATCATTCATATTAACGTTGTAACATACATATATTTTCTAACAGTGTTATTATTTCCTTATTTATTATACATAGTCTAGCCTAACGATAAGGCAGACGACGGCTACTTAATGGTAAGTATTAACCGTTACGAACATTTGCTTTTGCCAAAGGCTTTACAGCTTTAAACGAGAATTCTTTCTGCACTTTTTTTCAAGAGCCTCAAAAGATAGCGCTGAGGGAATATCTCAGGAGGAAGTTCATTCCACATCTTGCACGTTTGCGGAAAAAACTATCGTGCAAACCAGACCGTGGGGGACTGCCACGTGCCCAGTTGCTGTGAACCTCATCCTTCGGCGAGTGTAGTATCGCTGGCACTAGACAAATAGTTCCTAGGAACACTCGCTATTGTAAAATCACTAGGTAGAGCACGCCAAGGAAACCTATATCCCTCGAGCCCAAGATTTTAATTTATTCATTTATCTCTATGAGTCATCTTGCTTTAAGCTCAATTATACATACATATTATTTATTTTTGGAAAATCTGATTCCATTGATATATATTGATTTTTAAGCAGTATTTTTTCGAGGGATCTGTTATAGATGGACATGGGAGTCAGTTGCCATTTACTATCAAATGGACTGCGTACTCGTTTGCATATAAAAAGTGATAATGTGATAAGAATTTACATTACTCTCATTTATCAATCCAACTGATACAAGTGATATCATCTTTCGTATCTAACTCAAAAACACACAAACAAACATGCCACGCGATACCCGACATACGACGCACTCATTAAAAATGCCACAAAACCTAGCGAACGTCATTCATTACACCTCATTCACAAGTCGTTCATTGTATACAATATCAAACAATAACAATTAAGATAGACACCGTGTTCTTTCGGCGTGGTGGGGCGATGGTGACCTCGATGATACTCTCCCACAACAAACATAACTGTTCATCGGTACCATAGACATAAAGATTTTTGACCCGTTTGCCCCATTGATTTATTCAATATACCTACTTTTTACCGGCTTTTGACCGAAATTATATTTTAGAGATATGTATTCCAATGGCATTATGGTTTAAATGGTATGGACTGGACTGGAAAGAAGTGAAATGGGTTTCATATTATATTGGAACAGAATTTTACAGGAATGGCATGGAATAAAATAGAAGGGAACGAAACGGAACGAAATAAAATCGAAGGGAATTGTTATGTTTATTCCTTAACATTTTAGATTTATGTTACGATAATAAAGTTACTTTTATTGGTGTTACTTTTTCTGAAGGATAGCAAAAATGGTCAATGTTTTAAGTTTATAATGTTGTATCCTCGTTCGAAAGCTGCGCAAAGAACCACATTTCCAGATACTGTTCTTCCATCTATCATTAAGCCTTTGATAGTCTACAGCTGGACATAGGCTTCCTCTAACCTGCACCATTCCGACCATTTCTAAGCCATCTGAATCCAGCGGTTACCCGCCGTCTTCTTCAGGTCACTAGTTCACCTGGTCGGAAGGCGATCTTTACTTCTTTTTATTCTTTTAATGAAGTTTTCATTATGTGCTCCATAATTACGTACTCATTAGGATAAAATCCGATCTAATACATCAACAGAACCTTTGTGACCTCTAATAACAATGGGTTCCAAAGACCGCATGCCAGTTCGCCACTGTATATGATAAAAATGGCATTGTACATTGTGTTATATATAGCCAGTTGATAAGAGATTGTAATTTTAATAACAATGTGTGTTTTTACTGCTTCGTATGGTGAAATGAAAACAATCGAAGTATCGTGTTGTTTCATTGTCACATTGCCTGCAAACTACACGGTGTTTTGACAAACACACTGATTTTTTGTATACTTAAACAGTACTGTATTGAAATAAAATAAATTGCCACTGTTTCTTGGTAATGTGGTATAATGTGATGTGTTGGTATGGTAATGTGGTATACAATATTTTATTTAAAATACGCAGTGTTATTTGTATCCGACAAATATGATCGCAATTTTCACTCAATATTAAAAATGCGAACGTTTGTGTGGTTGTTTATTGTATTGTAACGCAAAAACTAGTGGTCGGATTTTGCTGAAATTTGGCACACAGATAGGTAGTTTATGAACAGATACTCATAACCTACCACGGTTACAACATGACCGAAGCGGGCGGGTTCACGAGGATAAGCTAGTATCTAATAAAAATATTCCTTAGTAACTGTTTTAAAATATATAAGCATAGATTTTTTTTATAACTGAAAAGATTTAACTCATCTAACTAACAGATATCACCGGCCTCAAACTACTGTCTGGAATCATAAAATTTGGACAATTATGTAATTTATAAAGAAGGCATGTACTAAGAAAAAAAATTGATATTTTACCCCTAAATGGGTTAAAAAAGGATTGACTGTTTGTAACACATTGCAAAAGTCGCGGAAATCAGTTTATATCTTTGTTTCTTCTACTAAAAGTAAAAAAATAATAATTTCAATTCAAAAAGTAACTTTCAAGAGTCTCTTAATAAAAAGTAATTGCATTATTTTAGGATGAAAAATGTACGATCGTTATCTCCTTATCTCGAATGCATGCTTATCTGAATTTAATATGTTATCATAGTCTCTCAGCTCGCGATAAAACTACCTGCAATAACTTTTGGAGTATAGAATAGTTAACAATTACTACACAAAGATATCATTTTGAAGGTGGTAGAACTCTTTGTGGTTCGACTCCGAAAGCACCACCGCCACACCTATTTCCGCCTAATAACAACAGTGTTATGCGCTGTTGTGTTCTGGTCTGAAGGGTGTGGTAAGGGAGACATACTTTTCCGAGGCATTCCATCTTAGTCCTCAGGGGTAGCAACGCATCTGTGCCTACCCATAGATGAGATTTGATCTTACCTAGTGTTGATTACAGATGTCCATGGGCGGCAGTAGCCACTTACCATCAGGTGGGCTGCATGCTCGTTTGCTACTATCCATATTATATAGAAAAAAAAACAATTTAAAATTTTAGGGATAAAACAGGTACCTTCTTAATATAAAGTCATCTATTGTCATGGATCGACTTTAGTTAGCTTTAAATATTTTTTAAGTTTTAAAAATTGTAGTATATTATTCATTTAGAACGTATCTTACACAGATTCATATTGTAATTATTTGTTTTGTTATAAAGAACATTTATTTACACAATATTCTGATTGACAATGCTATATTGTCGATTAAGACATTGTTATGGGATGATTGAAATGAAAGTATTTTTAAAAACATTTCATTGAATCTGTACGATTACAAATATTTAAACATACATATAATTTCCTTATTTTGGAAAAATAATTGAGGATGTATGTGTGTTTGTTACTCTTGCCGCAAAAACTAATGGTCGTATTACGCTGAAATTTGGCGCCCACATAGTTAACCTGGATTAATACAAGGGATACTCATTACCGCGAAATATATAGTATGTAGATAGTTAAACGTAATTTTATTCTAGTTATAAAGCACGCAAACCATAACTTTATTGTTGTCCATGGGCGTGTATAAGAGGGGGTTAGGACTCCTCCTTATTTAGGACATGACAAAGACTTTAAAACTGAAGGACACTCATTTTATTACGAAGCCGTCCCTTGCCTATGCCAAGGGTTCGGAAAAACATCAGAGATGTGCCGACTTATTTTCCTCTGACCTCGATAAGGCGCGCCACTAATTTTGACCTCCATCTTAACTACAACTATAGCTATGCCCATGTTACTTATATTAATTTGAACTAACCAGGAGTGAACTAAAAACGTTCGCACACATGAAACCTTACTCATCATCTTTACTAAAACCAGTTTACACCTCACCCGAGTACCAACAAACAAAAACGCACCCATCGCAACTCAAACCGAGCTATAATAAATTACTGTCATTCAGTCTGTCAGGCCGTTCATAAAGAACTTTCTACACATTGAAACCACTATGTGGTCGGGCATACACTGGCTGATAATTGTGCTTTCATAACTTATCTGCTTTTACTCTGTACAATATACTCTATTTTGTCTATGGTATGGTCTTTAAATATTATAGTTTTGGTTTTAAAAGGCATGAGAAATACAGTAGTGCATTAACAGTACATTATTATGATAAAAGGTAAAAGCTAGAAATAATGTTTGGGAATGTGGTAATTGTTATAATGTGTTATATTCTCACAGTATCAAGAAATATGAGATGAAATTTAAAAATATCTCAAAACAAATAAAGAAAGGGAAATCTTGCTTAGATTACAAGGTGAGCAAAGGACTAAAGATGGTAAAAGCATGATTTGATCTCGACGACACCGCTGCACCTATTTTTGCTTATAACAACATTGTCAAATACTGTTGTATTTTGGTTTGAAGTGTGTAGTAATGGACACGTACAAGAGTCATTCTATTTGACGTCAAATGTAGCACATCTATGACTGACCTCATAAAGGAGTGTATGTATGTGTGTGTGGAGGATGTAGGTATGTATGTATGTATGTATGTGTGTGAATCTTCATAAAATTGAAATAGAAAACGAGCATGCAGACCAAGATAAGTAAGCATCCATGGATATCTATAATCAATTCCGGATAGGTTTAGCCACCATTGGGACACCTATTTCTGCGTAATAATTGCAATGTTAAGCCTCATTGTTCTGGTCTGAAGGGTGTTGTAAGAGTTGTAAGAAGTATACTTGTCCGAGGCGTTCCTACTTAATCTTCAGAGGTAGCAACGCAACTGGCCTCACGTTACACTTTGATCTTACCATAGGTTGATTACAGATCCGTCCACTCACCATCAGCTGGACCGTATGCTCGTTCTGCCGTTTCTCGTTCTGACTGACCGTTTCGCGTGGCTGAGCGGCCACCATACCGGTCTGACACGCAGTGGGTCCCGGGTTCGATCCCCGGCCAGACAGACATCTGAATGATGAGTTTAGATCTCTGTTCTGGGTCTGGG
>MOOZ01000537.1:268506-290422 GCA_002930495.1 Cecropterus lyciades | reverse complement strand
AAATCCTTTACAAAATTCAAGAAAATTTTGAAACAGCACATCTTAAATAAAAACCTTAAATAAAACAGACACACGCGGGCGCGCGCTCTCACACACACACCACATACGTACACACACACCACACACACATACACACCACACAGTACACACACACACACACACACACCGGATAAAAATTGTACTTATTTTATTTTTTAAGTTTCTCATTATAAGTGACCAATGTATGTCTTATGAGAAATAAAGAATCTTTAAACCGAACCTATGTACATTTTTCGTTTTCGTTCGCACAAAAATGGACATTACATTCCTTAATCATAGACTACAGGTCTCTCTCAAAAAAGATCTAAAACTCTCAAAATCTTTCGTAGTACTTACCTGATTTATCATAAATAAGATGAATGAAAGCAAGTTATTTTTTTACAAAACTTTATTAATACAAGTCTAGACTGACTGACTTAATCTGCACTTCGTGTATCAGTCCGTTGAGAAATTTTGTGTCACACACACGCTTTTTACACTCATAGCCCCACACTGGGATTTTCTCCTGTATCATCGGTGCCATGGACACACAAAGACGAATATACAAACACCCAGACCCAGGACAGAAACCTAAACTCATCATTCATATTTCTGACTGGCCGAGGATCCAACCCGGGACCCACAGCGTGTTATACCGGTATAGTGACCGCTGCGCCACGCAGGTCGTCAGAAATAAACATAGGTACAACATAGTTACGCTCGAAAAATATTATCCTACTTCTGACGCAGTCGGGTAAAAATGGAGATGATAAACTAGTATCGCGAAGTTTATACGATAATTTATATACGTAACGGACCGAGCATAAGCGTTTGCAACCAATTAATTACCTACAAATAAAATACGAGTTTCCCTGAAGTCGGTCTCGCATAAGAATCTCTATCTTATCCTACATACCATTCGGTTACTCTGATATAAACAGGTGTGATCGTGGAGCAGTTCAACGGTCAAATGAAACAAAAATCTAGCGGCCTACTTTACTATACATGCGATCAATTCGATCGCATCGATTAATAAAAAGTGTTATATGTTCTTTAAGTCGCATTTTTTTATAAGAATGAAGTAGCAAATGAGCATGCTGTCTCCACTTGATAGTAAGTGGTGACTGCCGCTCATAGACATCTAGTACAGTAAACACCTTCATATAGAACACGGTTCTACCTCAAGCCCCGAGGACTAAGATGGTCACCTGATTTATGAATGAGCCGGCAACCATTTGAAGGTGGTAGAACTCTTTGTGGTTCGACTCCGGAAGTACCACCGCCACACCTATTTCGGCCCAATAACAGCAGTGTAGCACTGCTGTGTTCTGGTCTGAAGGGTGTGGTAAGGGAGACATACTTTTCCGAGGCATTCTATCTTAGTCCTCAGGGGTAGCAACGCATCTGTGGGTAACCTTAGGTGAGACTGATCTTACCTAGACTTGATTACAGATGTCCATGGGCGGCAGTAGCCACTTACCATCAGGTGGGCTGCGTGCTCGTATGCTGCTTCCATACTATAAAAAAAAAAACATGGGTCACCTACGTAAAATCGATACACTAAATCCTTCCACCGAAACGCACACTGCTTCACGCTAAAAATAGAACGATAGAAACATTTTGCAGGTCTTGTTATAATCTAATTTTATAAAATGTACTTCCGTCAAGTAACATCTGAGATAACCTTTCCCAAAACAAAGCATGTAAAAATTCCCTGAGATATTTAAGAAACATTGAGAAAACGTCGTTACCAAATACTGTAATTATCCCAAACTGATATGGAATCCCTAAACAAAAAATGAGTCCTGGAAGCATGGCCGTATCGTGTGAAGCCCCTAAGGGCTAGTAATTTGACACCGAACTAAAGGGACCGTCAAATTTATCAATTAAACAGGACAAATTATTCTTACCCGTGTATTTATAATTTTGAAGTCGACGAATCTAAATAAACTTCTACTGAAAACTACAAATTCAACCAGGTTCAAATATATTTTCTGTTTACTATTGCTCATCTTAAATAAGTTCTTGTACGCGAAAATCAAATAAGTCTCGACCAAACGTTAACACCGCGTTTTTTTTGGTTTCGCGATTGAAGAATTTAACCTTCTGGACTCCAAAATAATTTACTTTTTTATGTTCTATTTATTATTACGAGATATTAAAACTTTTCATCTTATTACTTAATTGATCTATATGTATATCTCAGCATTGAATCGCTTAGAATAAACACATATCTACTATTTTGGCGCGTGGTGGTGTACACTCCTTAAGGGTAATCCTTAGTATGAATTTATTACGTTTCCTCAAAAAAATAATTATTAACGTATTCGGTCATGCATGTAATGTACGTTGCCCGTTTACGGTTTCGTTTGTACTGTGTTCTTTGTAATGATGGGCAAAATCATAAACAATTACTGTATTGAGGAAACGAGGTAATCCTCCAGTTGCATGCCCAACAGTGAGACATAAAAAATCCTGAAAACAGTTTTTTACACTTTATTTTTACTTTACGCTTACGCTTTACAAATAAGCTTACAAATATTTGTGAAGCGAAAATCAACTCGCTTTCCATAAAGTATAAGTCTCATCCTATAGCCTATCTTATAACATATAAATCCGAGGAATATCGAACCCATGGTAGCCTTACGCCGGATGGTGAACATTTAAAACAATTTAGAAGCCATTTTCCCCGTAAGACCTCAGGCGATCTTTGCATTACTATTTTTAGTTTAGAAATAAAATCATAAATATAATTACTACATATTTTGGCTTTCACGCAACCAAGTTTGAAGGTGGTAGAACCCTTCGTTGTTCGATTCGGAAGCACCACTGCCAACCCTATTACTGCCTAATAACAGTAGCGTTACACGCTGCTGTGTTTTGGCCTGAAGGGTGTGGTAAAGAAGGCATACATATATGAAACGTTCCAACTTAGTCGTCAGGACTAACAACGCATCTGTGACCAACCTTAGGTAAGACTCTGACCCTATCTGAGGCTAATTGCAGATGTCCATGGACGGCAGGAGCTACTTACAATCAGGTAGAGTGCATGCTCGTTTGCTACTTCTGTTAGGAGAGTGTCACATCATTATCGACATGAAATCCCTACGTCAATGTTCCCGGCTTCCGGCGTAATGTCTAAGATGGCGTCCTCAACACGTCTCTCAATATAATAAAGTGATCAGTCTGTCAGCAAGTCCTACAGTGTCTTATTTATTAACACCAACTAATACACTTCTACTATAGATGAAGGCTCCGCATGTCTGTACATCGCATATGTCTATTTGCAAAAAAGTTAGTTTTGATGAATGAGTGAATAAAGTTATAATAAAAATTCTATATTTTTTAGATATTTTGTCGATGTTTTTGAAATCGCATCAAATCAAAACGACTCAAAACGACTGAATGTTAAATGTTGCAAATATTATAGTTCGTTTCTTGAGGTAACTTTTATCATATATTAAAATCCACCCTTTAACAAAAGTTATGTTACAGTTTTCAAACACGGGTAAACTGGCTGGACACTTCTAGTCATGAATAAAAATAATTATGCAGAGTAAGTTAGTATTTCAGTTAAAATTACTTATGTAATTTTTGTGTGCCCAATAATTATTTTCTTTATGAACAAATTGAACCCGTTGTGACTAATGCCCTCAGGAATGCTCGAAATTTCCTAAATTATCCCTTTGAGTTAAAATAATTATGGATCTAAGTATAGTGACCGGTCATGTTATTAGGAGCACGAGATGTAAGTATACGTACGAATTAATATCGTCCATACATTAATACATACATATATTAAATGCGAAAGTTTGTGAAGATGTTGGTATTTCAATTTGTTACGCTTTCACACAAAACTACTGGTTGGACTTCGCAAAAAATTGGCAAATAGATATAATTTAGATTATTAGATATAGGGTTGTGCGAATAATTCGGACTTACGAATAGTTCGTTCCGTATCGAATATCAATATTCAATATAAAGGATATAGGGTTGTGCGAATAATTCAGACTTACGAATAATTTGTTCCGAATCGAATATCAACATTCGATTCGAAACTGAAATCGAATAATTGGAACTTTCGAATTATTCGATTCCAGTAGTTTCGAATAATTCATTTTTTTTTTAGAATTAGTCGCGAATTACTTAATTATTAGCAAATTTTGAGTGTTTTCTCTTTAAAAGGAATTTCACTGATTCAACCAGTGAATATACTCTCGCGCATGCGCGCAGATATACTGTTCACTGAGTCAACAAGTAAACGAGAATTCCACTGATTGATCAGTGAAGTTTAAATTGGAAACAATAGAAAATCCAGAGATATCTCAACAATCCGCGAATTGTATGAATTATTCAAAATTTTTCAAACTATGTATTAAAAAAAATCTTAGTTTCTCGAACTATATTTTTGCAAATATATTCGACTAGGTTATACCCGCAGTTCCGCCCGCTTCCGTCACGTTTAGTACAATAATGAGTATCTTATGTGTTAATCCAGGCCATAAACAATGTGTTTGAAAAATTTAATCCAAATCCAATCAGTAGTTTTTGTGTAAAAGAGTAACAAACACACGTTCATCCTCACAAATTTTCATATTTATAGTATTAGTAAGATTTGTTGAAACGCAGGTGAAACGGCGAGGCCCAGATAGTTTTGTAATAAATTCCATGGTCCGCCTCGCACGTTCAATGTATGAACGGGCAGAGAGCGGACCACATTCACACCTAAAGGGGTTCGCGCCGCTACACCTAGGGGGAGGCCGCTTCCGCGGGAGCTTCTAGGCCTGGTTTGACCTCCGACCACCAGGAGGACGACCGTCGGCTCGTTAGGAAACGACGCAGAAGTCCGAACCACCCACTAAACAGTGGGGATAGTATTTATTCTTATATTCTTTTACATTTGTTAATTATGTTATAATGTTTTTGTTAACATTGTATTATTATATATAAATGTTAGGATCCGGGAGGTATTCGATCGCCTAGAGAATTACCCGGGTAAAGAGGGTACCCTTCGAGGTCCGAACATCCTTGCCCAACCGCTCTAATATCGACTTAGCCGTAGCGTATGAGAGACTGGAGGGTAAGACGTCCATGCCACAGAAGTAATTTTGTTCAACGTATATTTTAAATTAAATAAAAAAAAGAGAAATGATGATTTTCTGGTAGCATTAATTTTTGTTCGCTATTAAGTCCGTATAAAAAGCGTCACTGATAGTTTTTGATTAATTGTTGAAATATATCATAAAAAAACATATTTAATAAATATTTCTGGTCTTATTTTACCATACACCTCGTATCAATGTAACTTAATATATCTATCAATACCTACTTCAGTATATTATTTTCGTGCGTATTAATCATTTTCATAACTAATTTTGAGGCTTTGTAACATCACATGAAGCGAACATAATTTGAAGCCTTACTGAATATCAAGTTACCGGCTAATACCTGATTATGAACCCGTTCTAATTTATATTGGGTCTTAAAACTATTAACTTATAGGATTAGTAAACCAATCAGGGATTATTTTTTGAGTTCCGAACTCAAAAGGTAAAATGGGAAACCTAAAGGTCATAAAACTCTTCGTGCTTTTTTTATAGTATGGAAGTAGCAAACGCGCATTCAGCCCACCTGATGGTAAGTGGCTACTGCCGCCTGGACATCTGTAATCAACCCAAGGTAAAATCAAAGTCTCACCTAAGGTTGGCCACAGATTCGTTGCTACCCCTGAGGACTATGCCTCGAAAAAGTATGTCTCCCTTACCACACCCTTCAGACCAGAACACAACAGCGCATAACACTGCTGTTATTAGGCAGAAATATTTTGAAGGTGGTGTGGGGATATACTTATCCAAGGCATTTTAGGCAATTTAGTTCTCAGAGGTAACAGCGCGATTTGTGGCTTACCTCAGATAAGCTTCTGCTCTTATCCCGGTTGATTACAGTTGCCCATGGGCGGCAGTAGCCACTTACCATCAGGTGGACTGCGTGTTCATTTGCTACTTCCGTATTATATTTAAAAAAAGCTAAGCCTTCGCTTCCGCCTGTCACAGGGCTTTATCTCTTGAAATATAATAATCAATAGACACTTGAAATTTTTACATAACGTGTATTACTATGGTAATTTCTAAATTGAAATAAACGGGGTCACAATGCATGCACTTCTACAGGTGGCATGATAACAATTAAAATAATAAATAATAAAAAATACTTCGGTGCAGAACTCTCCCTGTTCGACTCGCAATATTTATAAAATTTTACAGGCTCGTTGAGGCATAATACGCAATTAATTTATTTAAAACTGTACCTATATAGTATAGGACATAGTATAAGTTCCAATTAATAAATAATTAGAAAGAAAATTGCCAATGACAAAATATGACAAACCCGCTGAGTTTCTTGCCAGATCTCAGTTGAGGTAGTGTTCCCATTCGGTGGTAATACATAACCGACGATAGGGAAGATAAAAGAGAGTGTAGCTGACAATTTTGAAGCCTTCTGAGATATGAAAGACGTATCATTAAATTCCACATACATATAAAAAGAAAAATACCTGATCATTTTGCTGCGTTGCAGCCCTCGCCGCCTCTCTTTTCAGTTGTATGATCACCCGCTCCTTCGATTTGATTTCCTCCAGCTGAAAACAAAGAAAATATAAAGCTACAATCTGTTTTAACACTAGTTAACACTTAAACTCGTAAGTACCAACATGATATTTTTTATTTTGATAATTTATATTATGTATTGAAGCAGCGAACGAGGTAACAGCTCATTGGGTGAAACTGTAACTACTACGTTTCAAAATACCGCAAATTAATTCCTCTTTTTTAATATAGTCTTAGCAAACGAGCAAGCAGCGACCTGATGGCAAGTGGCCCGTGCTACGCATGTACATTTGTAATTAACCCCAAATAAGACCAGAGTCTTACCTGAGTTAGCCTTGAGGACTAAGTAGGAACGCCTCAGTTAAGTATCTCTCCCTACCACACCCTTCAGACCAGCTACACCAAGAATTCTACCACCTATAAACTAAATACTAATTTTAAAGATAATACTAATTTTATAACAACGAATCTGACGCCTGTATTTTTTAAATAGCTAAATAACAAAGTGTATTGCTATAGAAGATTTACCAGGCGTTATTATCTATCTAGCAGCACTTTCACAGCAATATTAACAACGTGTAATTCATGTATATTTTCGTATAAATACGTGTAATTTTCTATTTCTTCTAACTTTTTTGCTTTCAGGGCATTGTGTCTTTATGTTATATTTACTTATAAATCGAAATTTCATAAAACACGTAAACGCAGTTGGATGACAGTAATAAATATAATATCGAACCCCGAACCCTCTGTATATTAAGTAAATGGTATCTTCTTTACCAATACGTTGTCCTATTGCTAATCGTATTCCTTACCCTTGAAAATTTAGAACACTAGTTAAAATACTAAGAAGCGAGGCTTGAGGTTAATATGAATGTCACTAGCTCAATTCAAAGCGGTCTAACCTTATACGATTCTACAAATTAGCCATACTTCTATTTTGAACAGTAAACAACAGAATTATAAGCACCCACGTACCACATAAAGACATAAATGTGCCATTTGCGTTAATCGCTTACATTTATTCTCAAATTAATTGCGTTACTTATGTTTGGAAATAGTTATAATTTCTAACTGTTAGGATAGTTATTAATAATATGGTTGCGTATTTCTATACGCGGTGTAGCTTCTTCTATATAAAGGGTATTTGGTCCTCAATAGTTGTTTGTCGATCCAAAATATATATATGTAGGTATAACCTAATTTATAGGTATACTGTTTTGTCAAAGGGAGATCTCTCTCCACGCGAGGTGATCATGCCTTGGGAGCGGCCGTGCTCCAACAGTCTCTGTTCGGAACTTGTATATATTATGCAGGATGTTGAGAAAACTCCGGCACGCGGCACACAGTGGCGCCATCTCTTGATGAGTTGCGGAAGGTCGCTACAATTTTATATCTACAAAAAATATTTATTTGCCAAATAAGCCAAGACGTATTTATTAGGTTACACAAACCCATTTAAATGATAAAATATTTGGTCCGATCACCGTGGTCAAATCAGACCGAATCAGATCACCATCTCCCCGGTCGAACCATATTCGTTAAAACACCTTTCAAATGTATCTTTCTCATTAAATATCGAATCCAAACCAGATTGTATAGTCGTCATATAAGAATGAACACATACAAACCATTTTCCTTCTACCACTTTTGATAGGTATCTTTGAAAGGTGCTAAAACATTATAGTATCCACTACACTATGATGACCATCGTATAAGCTCTACTCACCAGTTTGTGACACTGCGCACGCGCATCTCTCCGCGCGGCTTGTTCAAGCGCTGCGTGTTTGGCCACCTGCGCGCGCAACTCAGCCGCGCGGGCGCACTCCGCCGCCTGCGCAACCTAGAAAAAATATAAAAATATTTTCTCGAACAAAATAGTTGTACTATATAAGTATTCATGTGTGATTACTGGAACGTACAAAATTTTAAATGAATAAAATAAGAAAATACGTTTTTTATGAATTATTTTAAGTAAAGACATACCTACTTTAGGGATATTTACCCATTGTAACCTTGTAAACATCTGTTATAACCCCAAATAGGATTAGTCCTGGAAAGGTCGAATGCAGATGCGTTACCCCTGCTTAAGTGCTTACTAGAAATGCATCCTCACTTACAACACCCTTTAAATCAGAACCCAGCAGCGGTTGAGACTATTGTTATAAAGCGAAAATAAGTGCAGTGAGCTTGCACTCGGTCGAAACCACAAAGAACGCCACTACTCATTTTAGCTATAATTGCTGCTTAATACATCCACAGAAAAAAAGGGAAATAGAGTTCTAGGCTGTGATAACACAGCTTAAACACTGTAAAAAATATGCTTATAAGATCTCAAAACAGTACGTAGTTAAAACAGCTGTAAGAATTTAATTAGGCGTTTTCAAGATTAGGAAATGTAAAAAATAACAAGTAGGTTATGGGTACTTATGATGATGTCGTCAAACAGATACTTATATGTGATTCAAACCTTCTAATTACGAAAACACAGATAAGTACTTCAGTTTTATTTGTACAGAATCGGCACTAATTAAATTTTCTCATAATTATTGGAGCAACTAAAGTTGCATCATTCCTATTTAGCATACACATGTACTTCCTGTTAATGACGGCTTAATATGCGATCAACTTATGAAATAAACTTTTGATATGATAAGACATGTCAATAATCACAAAACAGGTACTAGCGACCCTTTCATAGTAACTGGAAACACAGTTATAATTGATAAATTAACATCACTTGTCAGATTAATATGTAACTAACACTTATCGCAATCAGTTGAGTAATATTCTATGGGATTAGAAAATAGTTGGTAAAAAGTTATTCGTATTTAAGCAATGTTAGTGACAAACAAAAAATTCTAATGCTACTAACAGTTTTTTAAGAATAGCAAAGAATCACTAGAGAAATAGGCGACGAACTATTTTTCTGGAATTGTGGACAGAAATACCCGGAACTCCTGCGTAAACTACCTCAAGGTGTTTGAGTAGGTATTCTATGCAGAAGAATCAAAAATGCTTCTCTAACTAATAACAAGAGCTTATCAGCTCGTTCGTGCGTATCAATTTTGTTTTTAAATCACACATTTAATGTTCAACCCGCATTGCAGCAGCTTGGTAAATTACGCTCCAAGACCCTTTCAGATGTGTGAACTGAAAAAAAGCACCAATTATATTTGACGTATGATTCACATGCATTTAATATTTGTACTACTCTTCCCCTACAATAACAATTTAACCTACAAATACACATTATCGTTCGGGTTGAAACGTCTTTGGTACTGTATTCTATTATATACCAGTACATTATTAATTACGTGTATGTATTTGCTCTAATGATTCACAAGTAAGGTTACACAAACCCTTAGCATACATCAGAACATGTCCCTTCTAACGCAACGGGTCACTGATGAGCTTAACGTCGGCAACACAATTAAACGATGCCAATATTTTCTTTCCTCTATAATTGACGGGCCTCTATTGTATACACCACACAACTAATGGCTCCAAACACCTATTAATACTAAAATGACCTTAAACTTCGCAGTCCAACGCAACTCTTCCCAGAAGTGCCACGCACGTTCTAAAATGTCTCTTGCCGTTTTATGTGTAGTTATTATTCTACTTCATAATTCTCCTGTTACTCTATCAAACGTTTTAGAAACAGAAATCTTCGCTTATCACAACGAAACTGCCTTCAAAGCTGAATTTGCTTATCAAGTTGTACAGAAAATATTTAACGCGTTCCGGCAATGGTTCTTCACGATAACGTTTTGTGAATTTACATATTTTGAGAACAGGATATTGAAATATACCGAGAACTACGCTTACGGATACCCAGTGATGGTCCTCAATGGCTGTCCAGATGTGAACAAGACTAAAGTGAAGCCCAAAATTAATAAACATGGACAAACAGCTTACGTGATCACTTCAGAGGACTTGACCATCGATGGAAGTGAATTTTCCGTAGATGCTTTATTGAGAACTGGCGTATTCAAACCTAGAAGTACAGTGATTTTTGTAATCAATACTCCAATTAAGATGGATAGTTACTTTTTTTACGCCATGAAAAGACACTTTCAACTACTTTTCACTAGAAGTTTAACGAATTCAGTGATATTGGTTTGGTCCAACGAACTGAAAATGTTTACTTATAATCATTTTAAAGAAGAAGTAAGGGACGTTACAAACGTGAAAGATATTAGCAGTTTGTTAGCACGACAATACGATGATCTCTACGGCAGCGAGTTACGTTTAAGTGTTTTTAGGAAAATTTATACATCGGATGAAACTGGCCCAGTCCATTGTAATTCAAACTTGGCAAGAACAGTTATGAACTACTTAAACGCTACTTGTAAGCCATTACCTCCACGAGATGGGAATACAGTTGGTGATATGATAGAAGACGGCACAGTCACGGGAGTTACAGCTGACTTGATGGATGGTTACACTGATCTAGAACTGAATTCTCGAATACTTAAAAATTCTTACTACGGTTATATTGATACAACTTATCCGCTGGAACAAGATGCATTATGTTTCTTAATCAAGAAATCTATTAAACAATCCACTTTTATGACGACATTAAAATTAATATCGAGAGAAATGCTCGTGTTATTTATGTTTAATGTTGTACTTTTAATATCTGTTTCATTATTCATCCGCAAAGTTGAAAAGAAAGTATGGAACATCGATGATAATAGAACTTACTCTGAAACTACGCTGGATATAATTAAATGCTTCATAAGACAGACGGTTGATTTTAAATTTTCAGGTCCCGTATTTAGATGGGTCATTTTAATGATCATGGTGTACTCATTAGTGGTGGACTGTGCAATTGATGTAAGTTCCTTTTTTTATTATATGGAAGTGGCAAACGAGCATGCAGTGAACCTGATAGAAAGCGGCCACTGCCATCTATGGACAACTGTAATCAACTCCAGACAAGATCAGAGACTCACTTGAGTTTCACACAGATACGTTGCTACCCCTAAGAACTAATTTGGTATGCCTCGGAAAAGTAATCCCTTATCACACCCTTCAGAGAAGAACACAACAGCACATAACACTGCTAGTATTAGGCAGAAGTAGGTGTGGTGGTTGTGTTGTCGAGGTCGAATAAGTACTAATAGTTCTACCACATTTAAATTCAATAAATATGACCTATTAAATATATTATTTCAATTAATACATTATTTGGCACCAGCAATGTTCACTCATGATTTTTTCAGGGTATCATCACTTCTGCGATAGCATACGTTAGATTCAAGCCTGATATCAACACTTGGAAAGAACTGATAAACACAAATTTAACTTTTGGCGTCCATAACCGTCATGTGAGAATCTTCAAAAAGAGCTTAAGCGAAGAATACTACGAAACAGTAATGAACCGATTGGAGGTATTCAACGATCAAAAAATAAAGGAAGTCATCGTGCAACGGCAATTTCAATACGCAGTTTTGCTTCGAAAATCTGACGCACGCTATATAAGTCGGAAGCAATCGAATATGAAAGATGGTAGACCACTTTTCCATACTGTAGATGAATGCCCCGTGCCTTGTTCAATAGTCTATGGACTAAGATATGGGAGTCCATACTTGACAAGGATTAATAACTTACTACATCACTTAAACCAGGGTGGTATACTGCAATATTGGTCACAATCTGATGAATTCACTCTCTACAAAGGTCATAAGAAAGCAATTTATAATGGAGACAATAAAGAACGGAAACCTCTTAATACAAAAAACCTGAAAGAAATGTTTATAGTGATGATGATTGGAGTAGCGATTGCAACTTCTAGTTTTATTGTCGAATGTTGTTTACACATATTTCGTAAGTTAAAACTTAAATTCCGAAAAGTAACCTAATTAACATTTGGTAAGATTTATGTGTGTTAATTTTGAACTTTAGATGTTTGTTAGCGTTATTTAGATTTGTAGAATGTAAATTAATATAAAAAATCAAATTATACCTTGAGTTTTTCTTGAAGACCCTTATTCGCTGACTTTAAAGACTGAATTTCTGTGGCTAATCGTTTTAATTCGACTAGTTTACTGTTTCCTATATTTGCGCCATCATTCGTGTCTGGTTTCGTAGCTGTTCTTAGCTGTTTCTCCAGGAAATCTTCTTTCTTTTTGAATTCAGTCTTTAAGTTCCTTATAGTGCTTTCGTGTCGGGCTTTCAGCGCTCTAACCTCGCTCCGCTCGACGTCGAGCGACTTTTTCAAGGTTGCATTGTCAAGCCTCAACCGTTCGACAAGGCCCTTCAACTTATTGAGGAATGCTTCGTCGACGATACGCTTGTGGTCTTCTGCTATGGCGGTGATCTGGCTGGAGGTCGATGTGTCGGTGGACGCCATGTTGTGACGTCACCGTGTCGTATGATTCGGGGACGTGTCTCGAACGTCCGCGGTCTTTGGCCTCGTACTATCGTACGGATCGCATGCGTTTCAAGTCGTTTATACTCGTTCTGGATGTGTAACGAACCCTGGAAGTACAAAAAATATGTTTTAGTTTCTGGATCTGACAAATAGATATACAAACAAGAGCCAGTTTAAACCAGGACTGTAGTATAGTTTATCTGTACTTTTTGATAGGATCATTATATTTTGAACGATAAGTGTATATTGTGTGAAAATATGAACCACATACGGTTAATATTTTCACAGAATTTACAAAATACAATTGTAAAGGAACGTCACAATTTTTATTAAAGTTATGGAAACGCGGAGCTTAAATTCTTAATAATTCTTATCTTCTTATAAATATTCTTAGAAAATACGTGTACCTATTTACTTAATAATTACATTTTAGTTAAGCCTAATTACAACGAATTCGAATAATATGTGGAAACCAGACCAATTTCAAACTTAATTTGTGTAATAGCGCAAGTAAAACAAGGAATAATAAAAATTTATCAAGTGTGAATCGAACTTGCATAGATGCTCCCGAAAAGCCAACAGACTAAAATCAAAAGTGCCTACGTAATTATTAAAGTGAAACCCTTCACGCAGCGCTCCCTACTTCTACGAATTTCCGTTAGCGATTCTGTTTCATATTCCCGATGACGCATTGGCTTCTGTGTACTTACATATATATATAATTACAGTTGGTTAATCTCTCTGCAATGATGTAACTTTTTATGTAATAGAAGTAAAATTAACATGTTTTCCACCTGCTATTAAGTAATTAATATCGCCCATGGACGTTCGTAATTGATTGCTTGATCTATTATGCATCTATCTTTTTAACAGCTACTTAACCGACTTCAAAAAAGGAGGAAGTTCTCAATTCTACTGTAATTTTTTTCTTTTGTATGTTATGTCTACTGTCGAACATTGGCCTACTCTAATGAGGGTTTTGACAAACGTCACTGCATTTGACATGCGTATTGGCGCCCGTAATGGGTGTTAATGTTACACACTAAGACGGTGCTACCTATCTCCAAAATTTTATCCATTAGTCGGTTTCTACTTCATTCTCGGGAAGACAGGCAGTTGTGCCATTCAAGGGAACATGGCACTTAATAGTGCTTAATTTTATAAGTTGTACAGTAGTTGACGATCTGTACATATAAATAAAATAGAAGTGTCTGTTTGGATATCAAAATAACAGCTTTTTATCAAATGCATATGGAAGCATATACGATACGGATAACAAATCATCAATTACTAACTTTGTGTCTGTCTGTTTGTTCCAGGTAATCTCTGAAACAGCTGGACCGATTTTGACGGGATTTGCACTGTTGGATAGCTGATGTTATAAGGCGTAACTTAGGCTACTTCTATTTTAGAAAATGTAATTAGGGTTCCGCACAAAAAATTAAAACCTAATAAATCGCACGCACTCAACGCGCACTATGTTACGTTCAGTCCTCTCCGAAACAATAATATAAACATAAAATTGTATAAGGTCTAAATTTTTGCTATATATAACTGTCAAGTTACTTTTCTTAAACGCGGGTATTGCCGCAGGGCTCAGCTTGCCATTAATATGATTGTTAATTGATTTCTTATAGGACTGATGTACTTAGAGTCAGCCACAGTTATGCTACTTTTAAGAACGGAGCTGTAACGCTTGGAGAAATAAACATGTTCTACCCTTCAAACCAGGAATTACATTGCTGATGTGACAAAAATTAATAATATGTTCCTTCTATTTTTTTATGGGTATTTATTTATATTAATTTTTATGGGTATTTATATTAAATTTTTATTTGTTTTATTTTTTATACAATACGATACCGAAATTTACAATTCCGCTTATGTCTGATTCTTTTGGCTAAACTTCAAACTGGCATTGACAAGTATTTACATATACCTCCAAAGTACCTGGAATACAAAGTGTGAGATCTCCGGTTTGAAGAACATTCTCTGTTCATATAAGAAAATACAAAGGTAATTTTAAAAACTGTTTACACATAGCTATTTGTAGATAATTAATTAATTAACTGTGACGTAACTTGGAAATCGTACATTTGAAAATCTCGTCTTTTCTTGAAGTTGGTTATGAGTATTTATGAGCAATTGATAAAAATTTAATTAAATTACTGCAGGAAGGTTAGTGCTTGGCCGTTCAGATCATTGGCAAGCCTTGGTCGAACCACGGATTACACAAAGGTTTCACGTAAACTAATTTATATTATGCCTTGTCATTGACAGGCTTACCGTTATTTTGAGAGTCATCTTCCTAGAACTTATTGGACCTAAGTAAAGGAAAATTTGAAGTAAAAAAAATTTGAATAATAAAACTATTATGTCATTGTTTAGCGATTTTTGTGAATTAGTGTAGTCCTAGCGCAGTCTAATGTATGTTTCTTAATGTTCCGTACATTCCTAACACGAATCACTCATGGGATCATTCCTGTCATCCATGATTTATGGGCTATTATCTATATCAATCTGAATAGATAAATAAAAGTTCGTTAAACAAAAAGATTCAGTTAAATCAAATAATTAATGAATTAATCGAAGTTTAATCTAAGACTTCATATTATTATTCTATTATACCTCTATTTGTTATTCTGTTGGTAGTTCAATAAATAAATATGTATAAATAAATAAATCATGGACGTATACCAGAAATGAAGAAAATGTAATTTTGAAGATCAAATATCGGATTAAATTAGAAAATTTAAAAAGGTGCATTGTATAAAAAATTTATATAAAATTTTCATGAACAATGTTTCCGGACGACATAATATTTTCACTAACCTGTTCTGTACTTATCATATATTTTATAAAGTATTTTTTAATGAACCCCTCTCCTAAAGCGCTTATCCCTTCTAGAATTTCTGTAATCTATGCAAATATAAATAGTGTATCCTCTTATAAAACAGGGCACGCCGCGTCACTCGACACTCTGACATCATTAGTTAATGGCCGACATACTGCCGCTTAGTAGGTGGCGAAAATAGCGGGAATTAACGACTTTAAGGCAATAAACTCTTCAGGATATTAGTAATTAGTTTACTTTTTAGGGGTCCGTACACAAAGGGTTCTGACGGAACCCTGTTACTTAGACTCCGCTGTCCGTTTGTTTTTCTCCGCTTGTCTGTCAGTCCAGGCTATGTCTGATGAACCATAATAGCTAGACACTAGCTAGAAAATTTTCACAGCTGATATATTTCTGTTGCCGCTATATCAGCATATACTAAAAACAAAATAAATTAAATATTTAAGTGGGGCTCCATTGCACCAAACTTAATTTTTCGCCGTTTTTTATAAATGGTTAATGGTACTGAACTTTCGTGCGCGAGTCTGACTCGCACATGGCCGTTTTTTTACACATGTTACATGTCGTACAGTGAGAATGAAAGTGATCGAGGTGAAAATTTCAGCGAATTGAGTTAATTCTTCAAATTATTTATAACGTCGTCTACCGTCTAGCTATACGTAGTAGACATAGCATTCTAGCGAATTAAAAGTGTCGCTAATTTCGCATTAGACCCCTTTTATTCTCATTGTACGATTTGTCGTAGTAGGTGCTATGGATACACACAAACAAATACATAAATACAGCACACATTAAATAGGTATTTACACTAGCACTTTTATTTAGTTATGTATTTGCGACGAATAATTGCATCGGTATTCCTAGTGTGTTCAGTTTTAAACGCATAATCCGCAATTATCATTAATTCTACAGTTGGGTATAAGTCTACTGTCAGAGCGACAAGATTTAGACGCTTTTAAGTGTGGGTTAGTAAAGTATAGGTACACACAGTTACACACACAAATAAAAAAGTGTGTCGGCTTCGACGCACGACTGGAGTTTACATCTTAAGTACGAGTGTCTAAACAGGCGCAATAAAATTAAATTTAAATAAGTTTCAATTGTTGTAAACAGCGCCATCTATGCGACGATTGAAAAAACTTGAAGTAAGTTTCAATTGTTCTAAACAGCGCCAACTCTGCGACGAATGAGAAAACTTGAAGTAATATTCAATTGTTGTAAACAGCGCCATCTATGCGACAGATGAAAAAGGGAAAGGTGTGTGCACAATAGGTTGTGCACCAAAAACGTAACGAGATCATTCGATCACTAGATTTCACTCCTCATATTTTTCTCATACAGGGCGCCATATTCATATTACATGAAAATCGATTCTTGAGGACTAAACTTCAAAAACTTTAAAGAACTTATACTAAATTTATATTTTTTAATATAGATGTATAATCAAACATGCAGTCTATCTGATGATAAACAGCCACTGCTGCTTATAGACATGTAATGAATCCTAGATAAGTTTGAGGCTCTATGTTGTTACTCCTGAGTAGGTACTAAGTTCGGACGCCTTCTAGAAGTGCATCTTCTTTACGTCACCCTTTAAAGCACATTACAGCTTAGTATGAATGTTATAATGCAGAAACAGTAGTACCTATTACATATCCATATCTATATAATAAAAATGATTCCTCCTGTCCGTACATCGATTTCTTATATTGGTTATTAGAACAGTTTGGAGAGCTGCAAATAAGTGATCATAGAAATTTCTATATTATTGTATCAAACATAGTGAATTCAATTAAATGATTAAAAGTATATATATATTTATATATAGTACGCATCTTGATTTATTTATTTTGTTAAAAATCATCTACTTTATCAAAATTTATTACAATATATCTATCTATCTTACACTTTTTTAAACGCGAGTGAAACTTCCTGGCACAACTAGTATTAATTAATAAAAGTTTGCTTAACAATATAAGATTAGTCACGTTAGTCATGTACGCCTAGATTACACAAACCGGCCTATGTCCAGTGGCATTTTATCAGTACAAATACACTTAGCAGACTAGCTATCTGCAGTGTCTACTTTAGTTCATTAGAAACCAATAAATAGTAAAGCATAGTAATGACATCCCACTGGGTGCAATTCTGGAACAGAGGTCCGAGGGACCTCTACACGATTTTTGAATTACACTGATTTTTTGAAGTTATGTGTATAACACACCATTACATTCATTACGTGTTTATACTTATATGAACCCAGGACTTTTATGAATCTACTGGGGTAATGTTGTATGTATGTTGTATGTATGTATATAGTGTATTTAATGGCCACCACCGTCTTCGGACATCTGTATGCAAGTTCAACTAAAACAGGGGTTTACGTTGCTACACCCGCAGACTAAGATGGTCGCCTCATATAAAAATGAGCCGGCAACCATTCCCTTCCACTGAAACTAAACAACTGCTTCAGGCTTAAAGATTTTTCGAGGGGGAAACCTTTAAAAGGCACCCGACTCCCTGGGAGCGACGTAAGGGTTATGTGGGATTTTTACCGCACTAAAACCCTCCCGGTGGCCGTCCTCGGCGCTGCAAAGGACTCTGGAATCTCCAAAGGAACGCAACCAGAGTCCTCTGAGCGAGTTTCCCGATCGGGCTCCACCCAAGTGAGCGGTTGGGCCCACCGCACCGTCTGGTATTCACGACGGTATGCGACTACACATACCGCCTTCCCGAGATCGCTTGGTTGGACGGTTCGAACTCCCGCTCTAGCCGCCCACAACCCCGGAAGCCCCTTTTAGGTGACGCTGATACCACTCCGATCTAACCATACTCCTTCTACCAAATTTCAAATTATTTATTTATAAATATTGTACAATATTCATAACTCTACACATACAAACATGGACATACATTCTAGGAACAAGCAACTGGGCCTAATCAGACAATCTCAAGCTTTTTACTTAAAAGTAATATTTCCACCTTACCAGGAATTAAATCCGGTAGTCGATATAGAGAGTGGTGGACCAATATGGCGATCACTATGTCAATCGGGAAGTAAAAGTTGTAACTAATTAATCTTCAAACATCGCATAGTCCAAACCGCTGAATCTACAAATCCGATGATGACTGAATTCTGATGATACAATGACGAATGAAAAAAAAAGATCAAAAATCCTATACTGAAACACGTTGGGGAAATTGTACGTTTGAAATCTCCCCTAGTAAGTTTATTTAACCCTTTTGTAAGAGAGTCCCCTCTTGACGCTTAGTATGCTTGAATATTGTCTTTATAAGATTTATCCATTTAACTAAGAAAGAAATGTCCCCTGCGATGAGATAAAGAGTTTATTTATACGTTATCATTAACGCATATAAAGCTCAAGTGAAGGCTAGTTTTAAATAATAATTCACAAATCATTATTTAGTAGGTAGGTAGGCTGTAAAAGATGTCGTGCGTCATCACGGCGACAAAGTTACGGACATGAGGTCATACACTATAAAATCCTTAGAAAGCATATTGTACCACAATCAGTATCCGAGGAAATGTATCGCATGATCCGAAAGTGTTGTTGTATTGTCATGATCCGGGTCGGTGGGTTCAAACCGGGACGTAATTGGCGCAATTGAAGCGTCCTTTGCTAAGCTTCCTTCTGGATTGTGTTTAATTTACTTCGCAAAGGTCTGCATATCTGTTTTACTGATTAAAACTGACAAATATTGCCCTAGCTCTGTGTGGAGAACTTTACGAATTAAGTTACGATTTTATCTGTGGTGATGGTATATTATTAACGAAATTCCTTGCGCTGTTTGTCTACATTCATATGAATTGACATTTACGAACTTCTGTTGTAATCAGTTCAGTTCTTGAATAAAAAAAATTAAGTCAGTTTGCCACATCGTCACTCATTATAAGGTATCACATGAGTCCTAAGACATACGTATTTTAAAGTTACCAAATTTAATCCGTGCACATAGTATAGACTAATATTAAAAATTCTTAGAAAATCTAATTCCGTACCTGACCAATGCAAAAAATATTTTTTTACATGAATATTAAAAAAATGTAGAATCGAAGATACATTCAAATTTCTAGAGCTTTAATAATAAGTATTTATGTAAACAGGAAACGCAGGATCATGTTCAAATTGATTACTTCGTTATCTAACGTCTAAAACCTGTTTGACGCAGAAAAACTTGGTCTAAGTACTGGTCCCACCTGCTCCGAGTTCCTATCTCCGTCAATTTATCAACGGCCATTCACACTGGGATAATGTGATTAGAGACAAATTCTAAACCTGGATCCCCCAGGTCGGCACAAATACACCGACACGATAATACCCACGATATTTGTGCTTCATAATTGCCGTGTAGTTAACATTGCTCAGGCGTGTGAATTTCAAAATCAAACTCAAAGCTTTGAGGGTTCGAGTCATAGGTTAGATTTTACGCTGTTTTATGGAAATTTCATAAATTTCCATTTCCATTGCATTTCCTCAAATCGTGTAGGAAATGTCATGAAGAATTCTTAGTGCTTGGGAATATGCATAAATTTACCAAGTATACCAATATGTACTCTCTTAAATACATAGAACCTAGACCTAGAATCTAGTAGTAGAAAGTAAGTTATAGGAGCGGTGTAAAGCTACCGTGTGGTAAGGGAGACACTTATCCGTGGCGTTCCGACTTTGTCCTCAGGGATAGCAACGCATCTATGGTCAATCTCAAGTAAGACTGATCTGGAGTTGATAACAGATGTCCATTGACGACATGACGACATAGACTGCATGCTCGTTTGCTATCCGTGTTATGATATTAAAGGCATGCAAGTAAGCCGCATAAAAGAGTTCCTAGTTATATCACTTAGTTGTGGGTGGTAGCGATGTAATTGTGATTAGTATCAAAACATTTAAGAATATACAAGACGATCGCACGCATGCAACGCAAACACATGCATCTGACTTAAAATGGATAACGTACAGGGTCACATAACTTCGGCACTTGAAGTCAATCGTAGGAGTAAGAATATAATTCGTGGCTAATGACAGAAGTTAAAAATGTAAAATGTTCATTTAATTTGTTACTTACTATTCTTGTGATTTTATGCATAAACCTTCTAATTATACATATACTGTCAACTTGTTGACTAATTCTGTTTGATTGCCTTGATCTATTTGAACACCCAAGATCACTAACAAAGCTAACGCGTTAAATGAGATGTAGTTTTATAAGTACAAAAGATTTCTGTAGACTGTAGACCATTAGTATCTCATTATTAAATTATTAATCCATCTTTATCCCACTGCTGGGCACGATTGATTTTCCTTTCATAGAGAGAACAGGCTTAGGTTTATTATAATTTATATAGATGGATTTCATGTTCCAGAAAATTTACGTATTAACAAATTACGAATTACAGAAACATTTAAATATTTTTTTTTAGCAATAGTCTTAGTACAAGTTTATTAGTTTCCTCAAAACAGTCATTGTTTACGTTTCATTATAACGTACAATCAATGCTTTGAGAAAACTACTTAATATCATATATATACGTATATCACCTCTTCAATGACCATGCTCAGTAATAAATATGTACGACAATTTAATGAGACATTTTATAAATTTACTGAACCTCCGAGCTGCGATAAATGAGAAACATGTAATGCAAAACATCCTTTCTCGATAACCTATTCTTTAAAACCGAGAGACTTAAGACTAATGTAACTATTTAAATCGCCTATCTTTTCTCGTATGACTTGTTTTGCGACGAAGCTTATAGGTAGGTATATCATGTCCTATTACGCTCAATTACTAACGTTAGGCTATAAATATTTCTAACCAGTTTTAAAAGTGAAAGACATGATATGCTAAACTGTTATGGTATTAAAATATAAGCAGTTAAACTCGGTATACTACAAATTGAGAATAAATTTACTATTAATAATAACTATACTATGATCGTATATCTCATTTACTCAAATTAGTTTTTGAAGTGAAACTTCTTTAGAATCGTTGTGATTTCAAACCTGATGCAACGGAAAAAACGACAGGTAAGAG
>MOOZ01000537.1:231712-245627 GCA_002930495.1 Cecropterus lyciades | reverse complement strand
GGTACAGTGAGTTTACCTGAAAAGATAGACATACGCTGTCGCTGACTTTTTTTTTAGAACTTTTAAAGGGGATCAATTCTGTCATACATAATTTTTACAAAACTTTAACCGTTTACGCAGTGCATGCAGCGGAAGCTCTCATTAGAAAAAAACCCCGATTTTGAAACATTCTTCATTTGTGCTCCGCTCCTGCTGGTCTTAGCGTAATGATATATGCCTATAGCCTTCCTCGTTAAATGGGCTATCTAACACAGAAAGAGTTTTTCAAATCGGACCAGTAGTTCCTGAGATTAGCGCGTTCAAACAAACAAACTCTTCAGCTTTATAATATTAGTATAGATTCTTGTTTAACTTTTCTAGATGTAGACTAAGTTATTCTAGTACTACGTTAAACTACTTCTGTTTCAATTATCTAACGCAAATTGCCGAAATATTGAATTCGGTATGTCTCGTTCCCACTGTGCGATATGTCCTATACAAGAAGACGACTTCGCTGGCTCCATCGTTTATCCTTTCGTTCGCGATTTCAATTTCTACGGCTAATGAAACACCCATTAGACAGTTATTAACTTCTAGCGTCTGTACCTTGGGATTCCTACTGATAAATAAATTATTATGATTATGATTTTATCTACTACGAAGATTACTTGGGACCATATCGTTCTAAATGATTAATAACTACTATTCAAGACTTACTTTTGATATCAAGGAGATTAGATATTATTACACAAATTTCTAATAATTATCTGCTTATGGAAATCTATTTTGTGTCAAACGCAGATGCACCATTGAATCTTGACTATTAGGTAAAATTGAAATATTGTTAATGTTGTCTATAATAATTGCTGAAACGCTAACTTAAACTTATTTCGTTGTGTTGTGTATAAATCTAGTTTAAACTAAAGTTTACTCATATCCTTAGGCTCGTGTGCCATTCTTGGCTATCAATATTGCTTGCTCGGTTCAGCGAAGTATATTTTGTGATGTTAGTCTAGAATACCAGTCATTTTTATGTTTATCTGTCTAACTAATGCGTTTTTTTTTTCAGGTGTGGTATTCATCGCGATAGACAGCAAAGATAACTCCAGAGTTGCCATCAAAGATATAGATTTGACCAAACAATCCAAAAAAGAACTAATACTCAACGAAATCAATGTACTGAAAGGCTTCAATCACAAAAACCTAGTAAACTTCCTTGATGCATTCCTTAGTGCTGACCATCTGTGGGTGGTTATGGAACTCCTCGATGGAGGGTCGTTGACCGATGTTGTGACTGAAGTGGTAATGAAGGAAGGACAAATAGCTGCAGTTTGCCGGGAGACCTTGCAAGCGATAGCGTTCCTACACTCCAAAGGAACCATTCATAGGGACATCAAATCCGACAATGTACTTCTAGGAATGGATGGAACAGTAAAAGTTACTGATTTCGGATTCTGTGCCAATATTGTCGGAGACGAGAAAAGAGAAACGATGGTAGGCACACCTTTCTGGATGGCGCCCGAAGTTGTCACAAGAAAACAGTACGGCAAAAAAGTTGACGTATGGTCGCTTGGAATAATGGCAATAGAAATGATCGAAGGCCAGCCCCCATACATGAAAGAAACGCCTCTAAGAGCGTTATATCTAATTGCCGCTGTAGGCAGACCAAAGATACCGAGGTGGGAAGCGCTGTCGCCCGCCTTCCAGGACTTCTTAGACAAGTGTCTTCAAGTAGACGCGGATGCCAGAGCGACGGCTGAAGAACTGCTCTCCCATCCATTCCTCGATTGTGCCATGGAATTGAGGACCTTAACGCCTCTCATAAAGGCCGCTCACAAGATACTCCACAAGAACTACGACTGAGTTGACCGGTAAATCTATTAACGCTTCCGCGCCACGGAATCGTATCGCACTATTAGTGTTATTGGTACGATATTTTTCGCAAAAAAGGCAATGTATATAGCGTTTGTTTTGCGGTATTTTTTGTCCGGTAAAATTGAATACCGTACGAACATAAGTATGTTACGCTATACCGAAGGGCTGAATCGTGGTTACAATATTTTTTCTACTACCCCGCATTTTTCCTCCTAATAGTTATCAGATCCGATGCTTAAACTATTTTCATACAAACTTACACTTATTAGTAGACAATAGAACAGTTTTACGTAGATGGAGATAGCTATCTTTTGTATGAATTTATTCATATTTACAGCAAGATGTCCAACAATAAAGTGCCAAGTATAAAGGCTGTAACCTTGTGGTATTTTGGCTGAGGACTGCTTTTGTATTGTAGAAATTTTACATACAATTTTAATTGTATTGTGTTAGAAATGTTAGGATTTTGGGGATTTTGGAAACGATTCGATAAAGGTGACGGTATTTTCGGTTGTATGCAACCAGATTGTAAAATAAGTTGTATTCTTGTGCATCACAAAATCAAAATTCAAGAGTTTCTTCGGTAACCAAAAAAATTGAGATTATATTCAGTATTCTGCATAAAATCATTTATTTCGACAGTACGCAAAACGCTACGGCTTTTCTTATCTACTCTAGCGTTGATAGGATATCTTCATACTGATATAGGCAAGGCTCTAATACACAATGGTTCATTATGACCTTGAACTATAAAATGCCAAGCAAAAAGATCACGAAGATCAATTGCCAAGCAAAAACCTGACACTAGTCATTGGTATCATTCATTTATTACGTCACATGTGTAACATGCATCACAGGATTCCACATGTGATCTTGCATGACCTGAGTATATAAAAATTAGGGACCAGCAAAGTGGTCTTTGACGGGCTTTGTGGTATCATATCCAAATAATAGATGAAGAAGAAATTATAGTATTGAAACATATATAACTACAAAGGTATGCACATCCCGACATTGGCGTAACTTAAACATTTTTAGACATCTGCAATGTTCGCAGTGCAGTGATTCACGCCGAAACGGTTAGGTAATTCTGTGGAATATCTTTTATAACCCTTGCCAAGTTCCTAATGGGTGGTCTACTCAGAACCGACGAGCGGGGAGGACTCCATCGATTACTATAGTTAGCGAGCCGATCAATCTTGAAAGATCTATTAATAAGTATTAAATAATTATAAATTGAGAATAAAAGGTGCCGATGTTTAACTCAGCTTTGGTAAACAAGGCCGGGTTTATAACTACCTAAAACTGTAGGGTAGGGACATTTTAATAAGTAACAGGTACTCACGATGTGCAACTTTTTTAATAGTCTAATGTCTATGTTTCCATCCAGATGCGTAGATCGTGATCACTGCAAAATACATATTCGAAATTGATCAATACCACGATATTTTTTGTCTACAATGAGGCAAATAGCATAGTTACGCCAATGTAACGAGGGCAATTGGAAAATGTCCTTACACATCGCCCTTCAAACTCCATAAATATAGTGAAGCAACGAAACGATTATGTCTGTATGTACAATTTATTTGCCATATTATTTCATGCATATGTATAGGTTTTAATATAAAATGCTTTAATGTTAATTCGTTACTTAAGGCTTACATTAGTCTGTCCAAATTTGTAATTACGAATTTTTAACGGTAGACCCATATTTTGCCTTAGTATAAATAAAATATGTCTGTTTGATATTTTATTGCACTATCTTAGGTCATACAAATAACACAGTTTGGTTTGATCTTTTTGGAAATTTAAGAAATTGTGAATGTAGATAGAGATTAGTACAATTTTTTGTTTAATGGTTATTGGTTGTTTTTTTTTACGATACTATGGAGTGATTTCAAGAATAAAATAACATTAAACAATATTTCAGTTATTATTCAAATAATTTAGGTATATTTGTATATTTTTTATACTAGCGTGCGTGCGTTCATATGTACGTAAAGTGCATACGAAATAATTTTTTTTGTATCTACAGGCTTACGGAGCCACTTAAAAATTGACAATTACATTATTTTACTTAAATTATCATCGGATCGACTTCAAATAAGAAGATGCGTGATTTTTTTTTACTTTGGAATAAATATTATGATACAATATTAATGTTCTCTAGTGTATTGTATTATGTGCTCTAGATTTAAACCATCTTAGAAGTATTACACCTTCATGCGTATAATCTGGCTCAGTATTTCTTCCAACCTCTATAAAATATATCTTGTTTATTAAAGTACAGTACAATGCGATCTGTATTGTTGAGTATATTTCCTTGGCCACTGGAGTATCTACTCTCCTAACAAGATAATTGGCCCATGATTGTGCGAGGTGCCATTTCCCGCCGATTCGAGACTACAAAAGATTGTGAACGTCAACGCTGACACACAAATACCGCCCTCAATTTAACACACATAAGAACTGTATTTGAAAATCATGATCTCTAAGACAGAATTAAAATATAGGCATATGGGTCTACCTATCGTATATTTTGTTTATATTATTATAAATTGTGAACATTGGTGCGTTTTTGTATTGATTTACCAAAAATTGTACATATTGTGTTCTTAGAGGTAAGGTTCTTTCCAGGTGGCATTTCTAGTTAGTCTCGGGACATCCTTAAATTACCGTCAAACATTTCTGTGACATCTGACGTCACATTTTATGAAAGAATCTTCATAAACTTTTTCTATATGAAAGTAGTTATATTCACTTTAAAAATAAATAATTAAAATGTAATAAATATTTAACCAGGCTCCCATACAACAAACGTGATTTGTTTGCCGGTTTTTTTAAATAAATAATGAAACCATTTCATTCGTTCACAAGTCCTACTCACACTTGGCCGATTTAAATTATTATTTTACTATTTTTTTACTCTAAACATGTAACTTATACTTCTAACTTAATAATGTTACGATGAAATTCAGAAATGTGACGTCATAACACGGAAGTATTCACACCAATGTCACGTGTAACAAGGATATAAGATGGTTCAATTCATTTGAAGAATTTTCGGATGGAACCCACATACACTTTAACATTTAATACCAATAGTTTAGTATTTACTCCCATTTTCGTATGCTGTTTTTTAATACATATTTACAAGTTTTATGAGCTTCCCTTTGAGGTATTCTAGGTACTAGATATTTTACAACGCTATCATAGAATGATTATATTGAATACATTGACAAAGTAAAGAGATAGGCTCCTAATATGTATATTATTTTTATACGAACGTAACTTCAGCTAGATCCGTTTGAATAAACATGCCACATTAGACCAATAGTATTTGTGGAGGTTTTTTTATATAAATATGCTTGACTGACGTAATGTAAAATAGTGTTTGTCGTTTATTAGGAGTCTATTTGGTTATTTTATTTAATCGTAATAATTTGGGCGATACTTTATAGTTGACAATTTGGTTGGTATCACTTGTAATTTTATAAAAAAGGCTATTACCCCTTCACATAGTCTGTATGCCTTTATAGGTGCAGAAATGTATTAAATCGCAATATCCGAACATATTTTATACATGAAAGGTGTCTACCAATATTAGTCGCATAGCTTTCATCTCCATTTTATTAAAATAGACTTGTCAAGTTTTATGTAACTTCATCTACATTCCCATTGATATCGCACACATGGGCGTAGTTTTGTTAGAGGGGGGGGGCTATAATGGCCGATGGCAAAAAATAAAAATCAGCTAGTCTCAATTATTTTTCTCACCGTATGCTCAGAGGTCCGGAAAATTTTAAAGTCCATTAAAGACTTCCAAATTTGTCGATAAAAAAAAAAACAAAAATCCTTCTCTACCAGCAGTGTTAACTGCTGCTGTGTCCTGATCTAAAGGAGAGATACTTTATCCGAGGCGTGCCAACTTACTCCTTAGAGGTAACAACTCATCGGTGACAAACCACAGGTAAAACTCTGATCTTGATTACAGAGACTTCTGAGGTTGATTACAGATCCCCCCCCTCCTTATATATGCTCATGATCGCGCACACATTTTGAGTTTATTCCGACCAACTATGTATTTCTTTTTATACGTTTTACCTTTTGTAGACTTTATAGGCCGTAAGTTATATTTAATCTAACACTATAGGTATTATTATTAAGACTGTAATTACAACATTATTATTTCCAAATACCAAACGTCCTGGCAATATAATATGAAAAAAGAAGTTGATAATAATTATTAATAAAAATCAACAATATTTTCATAAGAATGCAATAGAAATCCCGGGATAAAAAGCAACAAATATGCGGAATTATTCATTTTTGGATACAAAGTAGATAATCATGCTTTATAAAACATTGCATTTTAGCTATTATAAGCTATTATTTGTAATATATAAAAAAATACTAGAAAAATTGGGAAACTCAAAGCCTTATAGTAAGCAAACTACCCGTCTTACCGCTGGTGGCTCCACCACTCTTAGCGGCGAAAATTGGCAACCGTCCTCCCCTTTATAGATCGGTTAACTAGAGTTGGCGTGTACACAGTACTCACACAAATACGTTTTGGCAATAAATTTTGTATAACTATATTCATAGAAAATTCACTGGCACATTTAAAATAAAATTTAAAAAAACGTTATATTTCACACCGTTGATAATATGAACTATAGTTGTCTCTGTCACTCTCATGGACGTGCGAAAGAGACGGTCATTGAGATTGATATTGTTTTTAGTATGCGTTGTATTGTGACGTCATTATGCATGTTTATTTACAACACAAAACATTAAATATGGATGTACTTGTGTCAACTTTTGTTAACCTTTATGTAAAAAATACCTTTTTCAAAAATCCAGGCGGTAAATTTTATCTAGTATTATAACTTCTATTGCTATGTAAATGTTATTTCACTAGCCATGTCTTTGTAATATTTTCAATGTAGGATTTGATAGTTGTATTGTATTCAGGAATTTGGAGTGCCCTCCACCAAGAGTGCCTGCTTATGATATATAGTTGTAACTGTATTATTACTAAATTTAGGGCTATTAGCATATTTTTGCAGCATTTTTTACAATATTATCGATATAAGATGACAATAGGTGACATATAATTTGTACGAATTCACGCGTCATTGTTTAAAAAAATTGTAATAGAGCAAAGATTCTTTTTATATAAGCATATTTTAAAAAATACGTTTTGAGACATTATTTATTTTTCAAATGTAACAGAATCAGTGTTGTCAGTACATATATGGATGGATTTTTATTACTGTTTGTGAAACAAATAGGTGTATTTTCTTATTTTGCTGCAAAGATGATCAAATGTGAGACATATTAAGTCACACTCAGCCGCACAACGAATAATTGTGTTATATTGTATCGATGCTAGATCGCTTAGTTTAAGTTTGTATACACCAATGACACTTTTTGAACATTTTATTAATAGAGATTTGCCTATTAAATTATTTTTGTAAAAGAACTCGACCATTTTATTTAAATCCCTTTTGATATTATTGTTTTAATTTATTAATACTTTTTCTTTTGTGTATGATACAAATTTATTTGATTACAATTGAAGCAAAATGACACAAAATATCAAATGATATAATCGTATAATTTGACTAAAATAATTTAGATTAAATATTTATATTAAATTTAATCAAAATGAAGCAACATATCGAATTATATTATTCTATAATTTGACTAAAATTATTTAATCTAAATTTATTGATTTTTTTTTTTAATTCCATATATCAACTATATATGTCTTGTCTTTCTGCATATCACATATAATTTTCACTGCTTCGTCCGTAGTATTGCCATTATACTTGACTAAGCAAGTAACTATTGTATCCTTGACCTGTGTTGCCATAGTTTTCAAATCTCCACACACAAATATTTTAGCGCCATCTTTTATTAATTTTACTACTTCTTTCCCATTTTCTACGATTGCATCCTGTAAATTAAATATACAATTACATGTCCGAATGATACAAATTATCATAAGTAAACGCCACCTTAATCGTGGACTATCAAACATTCGTTTTTAAGCTCAATTATGTAAAACTGGGTGGCATAATTACTATCCATAATGCATTTACTCTAGAACAGAATAACCTTTGCTATTGCCTTATACAGTATAGATAAGTTCTCAACTGCAGAATTTGATATTATGAATATATCTGTATCATTCTAACAAACTGACTTTTCTTCTGATAATACTTAAATTCAAAATTTTTAATTTTTAGAAAAGAACATAATTTGTAGAAAAAATTTAACATACCTGTACATATTTATTCTCATAATCTTCAAGTCTTGAAAATGCTGTTTTAACGCAACTAAGAATATTCTTTTCTAGAAATCCATCCAACTCTTCCTTATAAATGAAATCTAGTTGCGGATTGCGACATCCAAAAAACATCCATACGGGTAGTGATTGCATACAACTATTTTCCGTTCTCAAATATTCCATTTCTTCTAGAAATCCTATATACGGACTTACGCCTGTGCCTGGTCCTATTAATATTAGCGGAATATCATTTTCTGGTAACTGGAAACCATTCATGTTCTTTCGCAAATAAATTGGAGCTGTTCTTTTCTCATTGATACTCAAATTTATCAGACTATTTTCGAGACTATCGTCATTAATTGTGATAATATCTTCTATCCAACCAGTTGTTAGACCTTTCCTATTTTTACCGATATCAATAACAGAAAAACAAATTTTGATGACATTTGGGTGTTTATGAGGACTATTCACGATAGAATAAGGTCTCGGTAGCAATCTTGGTAAATGTTGTAATAGAATTTCTATAGGTGGTTTGCATGATTTAAAATTCACTAGTAGATCTAGCAGGCATGTATTTGTGTTTAATATATGTGTGTTGTAAGCTGCAGAGCCTTCTTTACTGCAAAGGAATTCTAGGACTCTTCTTTCAGCGTCTTCTTTTGTGTACCTTGAGAGTGCTAGAAGGAATAACTGGAAATAAACAAATATCAAATGATACATGTGCATAAAGAGCAGTGATAACCGAATGGTTGAAACTTGGCCTCTTAATCGAGGGTCCGAGGTTCGAATCCCAGGCATGCACCACAATTTTTTCTAAATTTATGTGCGTAATAGAAGTTAATTATCACTGCTTTACGGTGAAGGAAAACATCGTGAGGAAACCTACACACCTGAAAGTTCTTAAGGTGTGTGAAGTCTACCAATTCGCACTTGGCCAGCGCGGTGGACCTTGGCCTAAAACTCTCAACCTGGGAGAAGACCCGTGCCCAACAGTGGGACGATAATGGGTTGACGATATAAATGATACATTTTAAGCCTAAAAGGCATTAATATAACTTTTGAAGATGTTAGAACCCTTTGTGATTCGATTCTGAGGTCACCACCACATAGGGTTGCCAACCGTATTGTCATATATAGTATTGTACTATATTTATGGTGTGCGTACTATATACTATTGAAAAAACGCTACAATACTATATTTTTGACATCGAAATCAAACAAACAAAGCCATGAGATCAGAATCCAAATTTATAAACGCGTCTCTACATTAATTTTAATAAAACTGTAAGTTACACACTGTGAGGAACAATTTTTGAAGTAAAAAAAACGCAAAGGTACAAAAAATATATAAATCAGTAACTAGTATATTTTTGTATACATGTTATGTTTTGTCAACAAATATATATGTTTTATATGTCTACTATATTCTTATGGCGTACTTTGAAAAATACTATATTTTATCGACGAAATGTTGGCAACCCTACCACCACAACACCTATTTCTGCCAAATATCAGCAGTGTTAAGCGCTGCTGTGTCTGAAGGGTATGGTAAAGGAGACTTACTTATCTGAGGTGTTCCAACTTAGTTCTCAGGGTTAGCAAAGCATCTCATGTGGAACCTTGATCTTGTCTGGTTACAGTTGACCATAGAATGTAGAGACCACTTATCATCAGGTGGGCTCGCTCATTTGCTACTTCCATGTTATAGAGAGAAGAAAGTGTATTTCGTGTATTAGTTTCGCCCAAAACCGATACTTACAAGGATCATATTTCGAGAGAAATTTCAAAAATGTTTATTCGAGTAGGTAGAGTCTTCTATTGAATATGGTGGCTTGGACAGAATTTAACGCGCTGAACGTAATCGATCACAATCGTAGTTTCGGCAGGCTCGCAACGGAAATCAAAACCTGTTTTATTGCCGAAACTCGACCGTAAGCGAACTACGGTAGGATACTAAGTTAATTTTCAATTATTAAAAAGGATTTTTACTACAGTAACCCACTTAAATTTTGTATTGAAAACATTGATGTATTTGAAACTGACTGACGGTATCTTAATTAATAAATTATAAATAATTATATTTATTTCGTATTTACCTTTTTTACTACAGCCCTAAAGTCTAAACAATGTGTCAACACATGTCGTACTGTAGAAGTAATAGGAATATGAGGTGGTATTTTAGACTTAATACTGTTCTGACTGCTCTCAATTGACAGGGTATAACTTAAATCAGCTGCACTTGCAAGACCCAAATGATTAATGATAAAATCAACTTCGCTTTTGCAGTTATGTGGTAAAATTCCAATGGTGTCGCCAGGTTTGAAAGTAAAACAGCTGCCCTGCAAATTAAAGAGGAACAAAATATAAGTTTAAGTGCATTTTTCCAGTTTCATTTGATTGTGTATCAATTATAAAGATTGCGGCGTAAAAAGTAAAAATAAAAATATTATCTGCCTTCGGAAAAATTTGACTTTTTAAACAATTACAGTTACTAACTCAACTGTTATTATAAAAAATTTTGTTAACAAAGTGTAGTTTGTTTTTTATTTGAATCAATTAATTTAATTTCAAAGAGTGTCCAACCGGTCAGGTCAATATTTGGAAGATCCCGAATTTTTAAAAACCATAAGAAACAATGTTCCAAATTGTCTTAAAGTAAATAATATTCAAAATTGAAAAACTTTTGTATTCAACATTTGATTATATACATAAACAACGCCTAGAGCTGACTGCATTTACTTTGCAACTTGTCAAAAAAAAAATATAATAACAAAAAAGCGACTGCACTTGTTACTAACCTTTGGCCCTGTTTGGCTGAAGCCAAAGCTGAAGCTTTAAACGGACACTAATTTTTAAACACATTTCAATGTAACCAGAATTACAAAATCAAATATTTTTTAGTCTGATTATAATTAAAAATACATATTTTAACTTCCATTAAGTAGTTAAGACCAAGATGTCAGGTAAAGAGACCAATCAACTTAAAATATTGAACCCACCTCAATATCAAAAGTAACTTCATACACTGCCTTGCATTCCTTGTCAACTGCTGTCAAACGCCTCCAACTGGCAATATTGGCATGAAAGAGCTCACTTGAGGCAAAAGGTAACAGTGGTTCTAGTCCATTATATTGTGTTTTATGTTCCTGCAAAATTTCAGAAGACCCTAATGTTTCATGTGATACAACTCATATTGAAGGTGGTAGAACTCTTTGTGGTTTGACTCCGGAAGCACCACCGCCACACCTATTTCAGTGTTATTTGCTGTTCTGGTCTGAAAGGTGCGGTCAGGGTGACATACTTATCCGGCAGCAAAAATATGGCTGTTCTATAGGCCAAGATTATACTATTTGAGGGAATGTAGTACAGGTAGGTTTTTATTTGAAATAGGTCCATCCATCAATCAGCCTTTCGAGTGACGTCCCTCTCAAAGTTGGACTTACCCATCTGGATCGTTTGTCCCAGGTAAATGTACTCGTCAACAAATACCAGTACGGGTGTGACATGAACATTAGACATGATTTTTGTCTTGTCCATGTTCATCCTAAGACCCACCCATTGTGAGGTACTATTGAGGTCATCCAGCATATTACTGAGGCCCGTCAGCGAATCTGCCAAGACGACTATGTCGTCAGTAAATCGGAGATGTGCTCCCTGCTCCAGTTGGATTGGGGTCATGCTGAGGTTGTATACTCAGACTGACATGGTGGTGGCTGTGTAAACACACACACATAGTCCACATATGCAGCACATAATGGCAGATTATACTCCTCAGTCTTCTGTATAATCTGCCGAAGCGTGTGTATGTGGTCCATGGTACTGAAGCCTTTGCGGGATCCAGCTTGTTCGGTAGACTGGAAGTTGTCAATCCTGCATGCAATGCGATTCGTGAGAACTCTTGAAAACAACTTATACACGTGGCTTAGAAGCGCAATGAGTCTGTAATTCTTTATGAGGGTTTTATAACCCTTTATGGAGAACAGCACCACTACGTTTCTGCTGCACGCCTCCAGGGTAGTTCTGCTATTGACGACGGAATCGAACAACTTTTGGATAGGTTTACCACCAGCTTTTAGCAGCTTTGTTGGGATACCATCATTGCAAAATGCCTTGTTGTTTTTAATCTGTTTGAGACCCTCTCTAGTCTCGTACAGGCTGACGTCCGAGAGATCCTCGGTGTAATGTCGGTTCAGCTTGGCATGTTTATCGTCCAGCGTCTTACGGGCGGGCACTCGGTGAAAACGTACAACTGTTCGTCGTACTTCTCAATTACTCATAGAACTTCGGGCTTAGACGAAACTATACTAAAAAGGAATTACGCAAAACAATACAACCATCACCACTTCAGAACCTTCTATTTTCTCTAAGCCTTTTAGCTTCACTCTATAAGCCAACGCTTACGAAAGGGCTTTATACCATATTTAAAAAAACACTGCTTTAGAACATTCTAGTTTATATAGACTTACAACTACATCTAATTTAGCTCAAGGATAAAAATACTATACAAGTAGGAACAATTTTAAAAACAATAATATAAAAACTTACTTTGCAATTTCCAAATTCAACTTTAAAACCACTTTCCTTGTGTTGTGGTAGATTTAGAGCCGAAATGCTTGCAGTCTGATCAATTATATCTTGAAAACATTGGGACACGACCATTTTAATACAGATCGTTTTATTTCTATCTCACAAATAATAGCACTTATTTATTTCTAAATTCTATGAGAAATTAAGTACCATGTGGTAAATAAAAAAGTATGTTTTTGAGTGATAGATGAATCATATGGCTGTCAATGTCGATGATAAAATGTCACTAAATTTAAGTCTTAAGGGGCATTTAAACAATATTTTTATTTAAAAAAAAAAAAATTATTTAATTTTATTATTATGCAAAAGGTTCTGGGACCAGGGCAAAAAAGGCACTCTTTGAGACTCATATAAATTTACTGTAATGTATACGTTATATTTTTTTAAACTTATATTTTTTTAACATATTATATATATTTCATCTTTGGATGAAAAAAGGCCTTTTTTTACATTTTCCTTTTTATTACATAACAATTGAATATAGCGAGCAACTTAAAAAAGTGCAATATTATTACAGTCTCAGGAATCATCTTCGTTCGAAGCAACTGCAATAAAAAAGTATGTATTATTATAGTATTTTTAAAGTTATTTTTTAAACAATAACCCTATAAAGTAATTTGTTAACTGATTAATATTGTATTCAAATAACAAACCACTTATTGGCACGCCTATATCTTCCGTAGCTCCTTCCACGCATTCTGGGCAAACAGTAGTGTCACATGGATTGGGAGTTTGAGTCGGGAAGTAAGGCGTCAATTCAACTGGTGGTGGCTGGTGTGTGACAAAAACCAATCATTTAATATTTATTATAAATTTTAAATAGCATAATTTGTGTAAGTTGCTCACCTCGAGTCGGTACAAATACGATAATTTGCATGGGTCCCACGTCGTACATAATGTTGCGTTGTGCATCATATCTTTTCGCGGCTCGTCACCAAAATAGTCAAACGTGATTACTATGTTGTTATCAATTGCACATATGTCTAAAAACTCGTCAACACCCACCTTTATTAAAATCAATTTACAGTATAATTTATAGCAGAAGTAAAAAAAATACTGGAATACATGTATAAAATAAATAAATCTACATGTGCAATGCACGTAGTATATAATATTGAATGCGAACCTTTGTTTTATTGCCACAATCCAAAGTGCCATTTTGGAAGTAATTATTTTCTC
>MOOZ01000537.1:214029-231600 GCA_002930495.1 Cecropterus lyciades | reverse complement strand
CAAAAGTACATTTTCGTTCGTGCATATTAGCTTGAACACGATAAGCATCCTGATCAGGCTCAGTTCCTTCTGGACATTTATAGTAATTTCCTAAAAAAACCTTTTGTTACTTTAGTGGACCTGACATATAATGATAAGTATAAAATAACATATTCATTTTAGGTAACTTTAAACAAATAAACATTAATTAATAGCTTGTTGTGAAATATTTTATACCATTTTGTATAATATAAACCGTTTTCTTGGTAGCGCTGATGACCGTTCTTACGGTCAATCCATTGCCTCCACTCTTAATGTTCTCCATCAACACCTCTTGTGCTGCTCTTTGTTCTCTAGACCATTTCGCAGCTTCTTCTGCCAGAATCTGTCGACTTATTTTACCTTCTGACTGGGTAGACTGTATTAATAAAGTAATGCATTAAAATGGTTGTTTAATTGAATGGTTATCATGAGACCTAGTAAATTTCACTTGATGCATCATTTAATAGGTCATTACTATTACGAATGGCTAAAACTATATGCCACGTATATAATGTTGTTGAAATCCTATTAAATTTAGTAAAATAGTTTTTTTCACCTCTTAATTGAGTGAACAATATTATTTTGTTTTACAAATTAATTTTATGAAATTGAATCTATTCGTAGTGCTATGCTAATGCTAGAAGAAATTCATTCCAGTAAGTACCTGAGGAGGAGTCTCCATGATTACATATGGTCTTCCAAGAGTGTGTTGCCAAATCAACTGTGCCGCGACTTTATGCTTCGTACTATGATGTAATGGCTGGATTTGAAGAATACCGTACCACGCCAACTCCCTGTAGACACTATCCGGAAGGTAGCCCGTCTGTGATAATATTATTTGTTATAATGTTAAATTGTTTGTATTTGGCAATTGCATTATTCGAAATAATTGAGATATGAAATAAAATTATACTTACAGGCATGAAATCCATATGCCACTGAAAAAGAAAACTAATATATTAAATATAACCAATATAATGTTTCATTATTAATTGTACCATTATACCTACTTCTTCCTCGCCCGGTTCCGTAACATTTAATTCTGTAAAAACATAAAATATATGAAAACAACAATCTCATTTTGTTCATTTTGTTAAAAACTTAAAACATTTTATAAAATTGTTTCACATGCCTTCTTCTTCGTTATCTGAATTTACTAAGAATGCCTGTAAATAAAAGTTGCAGTTGTATATTATTATAGTAAGATAATTTTTCATTTATAATATAAATTATATAATATTAGACCTGTAGGACAATTATAATTATACATATTTCCTTTAAAATCTTATTCATTGTATTAATCGCAAAAAAAAATGAGAAAATTACAGCGTGTGCAAGCTGCTATTTGTGCGATACTAACATGCTATCCTAGTTTCATGATATTGGTAATTGGCATCGCTTGCCACTTTTACGACGTCTAAATTGCCTTTAAATTCAGAGAAAAAATATAAATTGCTTATTATGTAGAGAAATACTATGAACCAATTATTTTTATACGAACCTATTTTTTCTATGTAATATATATTTTAATATCGTTGATTAACGATTATGCCTAGAAAATATTTTCTTATAGATTTTTTGAAAATATTAAGTAAGGGTAATTATATCGTTCGTCTTCTCGATCATCGCTCTGGGAATGACAGAAAAAGAAAAAGTGACAGCTACATATCAATAAATTAATAATTGTCTGTAGCGGCTGACAGATTTGTAATTTTTGTGTGTAATGATTTTGGGGAGTGCCGAATTTATTTTTGTTATTGATGAATGAATAAAACCCTCTTAATTGTGTGGGAACAGTTACGGAAATCAGTAAAATGAATACTCTGGACAAACAGTTAGCAGATCTGCGGATCTATGCTAACGAACTTGACGCTAAATTACAAGATGACATAAACGCCGCAAAGAAGAAACCCTCGATTCCGCCGAAGAAGACAAAAGCGCCTCAACCCCAAATACCCCAGAGCTACACCGTGAAGTCGGCTTGCGAACCATCGTATTCCTCTAGGCTCGAACACGGCAGTAGAACCAGTTCAACTTATTCGAACTTAGTTCCAGTTAAGAGCTGTATTGTAAGAAATTCTGCTCGTTTGCGCAGCGGAGACGTGCTCTTGTACAGTAACTTGCTCCCTCCTGGCGGGACTAACCATGTTTACTCCAACATATCTATGCGTAACTCTGAGAGTTTTTACGATAGGGACGCGAGGTCGGAGGTGTCACGAATTAGCGATTTGGGCGCGCAGTCAAATTACAGCGAGCTGAGGCGGCCGGGATCCGCGTACCCGCCGTCGTCAGCGTCAGTCAACCCTCAGGACTTCTCTACATACGGCGGTTCTCAAGTATCCTCTACATATGAGTCACTGTACGAGCCAATCAACCCTAGACCGTGCAGTCAGCTTTCTGGTACGTCGCTCTACGGTGGTTACGTAGGTACGACAGTGGAACCAACTCCGGAACCAGATGACGCTCTATACTGCGGCAATTGCTATAGATGTGGGGAAAAGATCATGGGAGAAACCACGGGGTGCACTGCCATGGAGAGAATATACCACATTAAGTGTTTCTGTTGCCAACACTGTGGAATCAACTTGCAGGCAAGTACTCACTTATCTTTGCTTAATTACATATGCTATTAATGTTTATGTTTGGATATGTGATAAGTAATAGGGTCAATCTGTACTAATATATATTGAGAATATTTGTGCATGATTTTAGTAAGTTACAAATGGGTAAATTAGTGTCCAACCAAAGCTACAGCCTCAGCCACCTTCAGCCAAACACACCTTCGGTAAAAACTTCGACCTTGGCCAATATGGGTTGAAGTTTTAGTTGAAGCCGAATGTTCTAGTAAGCACCTAAATTTAATAAACTAAAACAAATAAGTAATACTGCGAAAGAGATGGTGAAGCACAGTAACTAAAACTTGCACACAACAGACAAACACAAAAAGTTTGTGTCACCAATTGTGTCAGGCGACACAAACCCAATACACGTATTTACATATTTATATATTATTTATGTTATTCAAACTGTTTTCATTTATGAAAGTAGAAACAACACTTTAATCAGCCTTAAAAACAAAATCTCTTAAATAAAAATCATTAAATGATTCAGTTTTAGCTGATTTAGAACAGCTTCTGCCAAAAAACTACCTACGGTGCAACACAAGTAAATTAAAACATGTCTAAGTAACATATTATATATAACAGTTAAAATTATATTTCTTACATAAAAAATAAATACCATAATGTACCAAAAATAATAGACAGACAGACAGTTTCTTCACCCCTTCCATAAAGCTTCAGCTTTGACGACATTTGGGTTAATATTACAGCCTTCAGCAAAACCTTGCGCTTTAGTGTTAAAGGATGGCAGTTTTGGCATGACAAAGGTTACTAGCATAAACTGAAATTTTATAGATATGGAAGTTAATGATGGAGATGGTAGAGCATGAGAGACATAAGCATACTATTAGAAATTCACATTACATATTATGAAATGTTATTATTCAGTTGGACAATAACTAATGTTATTTATAAATCAAAATTTTTGATAAACTAGGTCCATGTTGTCTTTTTTTTTTGCTTTTTGAGCTTGCAATCCAACTGATGGTAACTGTCGCCCATAGAAATCTTTAAGCAACTTCGTATCGAACAGGGGTTCTGTCTGATGTCAATCTCAGAAAAAAATATCGCTAGAAATAAGTATCGGTAGTACCTCTTCGGTCGAACTACACTGATTCTAGCACCTTGCAAATTCTTCTGAAAAAGATTTCCCTTCCATCAACATGTAAGCTTTTATTTAAACTTTATTACTCAATGAAATGATAAAGGGTTCAAATGTCGTTTACATAATTAGAATAATTGAATGAAATAAGTACATTCAACAGCATTTTTCAGAATAATTTACTTGAATGCCAACAAGATATAGAAAATTTGTAAAATAATATATATTCACAGTAATATAATAAACCCTTACAGGGACGACCATTTTATGCTGTTCAAGGGAAAGCCTTATGCGAGAGGGATTATCTAGAAACATTGGAAAAGTGCTGCGTATGTGGGGATCCAATCTTAGACCGTATCTTAAGAGCTACAGGCAAACCATACCACCCAAGATGCTTCACATGTGTTGTTTGTCAGAAGAGCTTGGATGGCATCCCATTCACAGTTGATGCTGTGAACCGTATTCATTGCATTGAGGATTTCCATAAAAGGTGAGTTGCTCTGATGCATGTTTAAAATTATCTTTTTTTAAAGTAAGAATTATAATCTGAAATGGAATATGGAATTTGATATTTGAAAAACGTAATGTAAATGTCATGATATTTTAAAAAACTAAGCTCACAAGTGTTGTTAAACACTATTGTTATTTCTGATAAGTTTTTTAAGGATCTATTTTATTTATTCCAAATTTTTTATAGCTGAAAACAGTGTGTTTTAAATTTTTGTGGTATGGATATTAATTACATTATTTTAATGCTACAGACAAACGCCAATAAGGTTCTTGCTTTGAAATGGAAACACCCTTGATTACATTTTGATCTTGAATTTCATCTCAGACTTAAGAGGACATTGTTAAGATTTTAAAACAAAATAAAACTGGCGTAACTGTCATGTTAGCTACTGACTTTTGATAACACTATATTATATTGGAGTATTACATTTATTTATCGAAATTCAATTCAGTTGCCAACAATAGATCTTTGTTCATACCTAATTCCTGATTACCTACTTATTGTTTACTTATTTATTGCTTGATTTTTTACCAATTTTTATACATCATTACCCACTGTTCAGTTGTAGCTATAATTAAGTGATTTACTAGAGCTTCTTAAGTGAGGTCATATACCAATGTGGAGGTAGTGTAAGAATAAATATTGTAACAAACATTTGCAAGTGCCTCAATAGGCGTATACAAAATAAAGATTAAATTTCATTTATATATTATTGTAGAGCAGGGATAACCGAATGGTTGAAACTTGGTCTCTCAGTTGAGAGCCCGAGGTCCAAGTCCCAGGCATGCATCACTGATTTTTCTATTATTATGTACATATTAAAAATTAATTGTCTCTGCTTTATGGTGAAGGAAAACCTCTGTCTCTCTCACATTTGACTGACAGGAAACTCTCTCAATGTTAAAAGTATGGACTCATGCACTAACAATATGCATTGATGTCTATTGTCAATTATCTGTGAGCGCTCTTTACACATCTTTTATTGTGCACTGTCATTATGTACTTTTACTAATTAATTAAAATATATAGTATTAGTTCCAATTGCTCTTTTTTCTCTTTATCACGTCTGAGAGAAGACTCATGTCAGCTGTGGGACAATTATGTGTTGACACTGATACATTGTTTCAGATATGCACCACGTTGCGCTCGTTGTCGCGAGCCAATAGTACCGGAGAGTGGCGCTGAAGAGACTGTACGTATCGTCGCTCTGGACAAAAGCTTCCACATCGCCTGTTATGCTTGTGAAGACTGCGGAGCCTCTCTCTGTTCAAGGCAAGAGGGCAGAGGATGCTATCCTCTCGATGATCATCTGTACTGCCGAGAATGTAATGCCAGACGTATACAAGATCTGTCCAGGAATATCAATTGAAGTTTTAAAAACAATACTTCGGAATTAAATTGTTAAATAAACCAACGTTAACAAATATTTTGCATATCGCACGTTCAATGCAACAAAGTCACATAGGTTATTTTGTAATTTACAGAATGGATTTTTGGGTTCTTTTCGAACATGTTCCTTATTTTCAGATTACTACCTACAGTAGCTGAAATACTTCAATAATATTATGTTGTTTTTTTCTCTTAGATACAGTTTCGTGCAAAAAGCTTTTTACACGAAATTCTGATTGATGAATCAAAAAAAAATAACTTGTCATTTTTGCAATTTTGCCTATTTGTCACTGCTACACTGAGGGTCAAGATATGGCCTATAGATTGTGTTTGGAAAAATGCTAATGACTTTTTTATTAAGAACATTCTCTATATTTTTACAAAAATGTTAATCACAGTATTTGTAAAAAAATATTTGTTAATGAATGTTGAATAAATGCGTTTTAGAGAAAACAAAATTAACCAATTTAATTCCGAACTATGTTCATGTTTTAAAAATAGATATTTAATGTCTCAGCTCAATAGGAGACATACTTCATATATAACTATGTTCATTTACGTCAATATATCGAAAGTTAATCACTGCCGAATTGAAGGGTAATTTTTATATTTCACATATTTTTTGTACTTACAAGTTGATGTTATGAAAAGAACCATAAGTATATAAGTTTTTTACTGAATAATAAAATAAGCCTCCAAGTATTCTTTTGCAAGACTGAAAAAACGGTTCTAATAATTATGTTATATACACACAATATTATTAATCTAGACCTACTGCACAATTCATTTGTGTTATCACAATAAAAAATATGTCACACTTATTTTTATGGGAAAAGTTATGTTATTCATAAATGATTTAGACATGCATTTTTTATACTGGTTTAAAAACAATAAGACGAAGTGGTAAAACTATGAATCAATTATATCATAATTAACTTTTTATGAGATTTTTTGTGTTTTAAACAACTTAGTGAATTTTACATTACAATTTTACATACTAGAACAGCGTAATGTATGTTTACAGATCAGATACATATTAATATAACTAAATTTCAAACACGCAGGTGTTGTTTTGTATGGACACAATTAGTTTAGATTTGTAAGACTACAGTAAATGTAACAAATTTACCATAATGTTATTATTTCATAATATTTCACATTCCTTTATGCATTTTTATGGCTGTGTATAATTCACCATTTATTGTATTTCGCTTCATTGCAGTATTAATCTTTTCAAAGGTTGAAAATGTGATTTTTTTAAATATAAAATTTTGTATGATTTACAATTAAATATAAGTTAGCGTTAACGATGTACGTTTTTACATTTTATTCCCCCTAAATATAAAAGGTGCCATGTATTTTCTGTATAGGATGGTTTACACATTTAGCGTTTCCACTTTTATATTGTTGTACTTATTCATGCAATTATGTTAACCGTAGCGAATGCTAGGTGATAAGGTATTGTGAGTAGTTTATAAGTGTTAGCGGCTTATTGTAGGGTATAATGTTAATAATTTTAGCCATTGAACTTGAGATTCTAGATTGTTCAGCGTGGATTGGTTAGGGAATATTGATATTAATAATGTTTTTGTAGTACTGACGTTTATGTTTAGAAAAATGTTGAATATTAGTCGAGTATTAAAAATGGTTGTTAATCTTCCATACTGCAGAAACGTGGTGGAGTATGGTTATCGAATGTCTATGAACGTACCCATAGCGAGAAAAAAAGTGTTGGAGTTGGTGTTGGAGACGAAAATGCTTAGGAATATGTAGTGTTTGTCTGTAGATTATAACAATTATTATAGCCCAACGTTTTGAAGTAATCCAGTTCACGATATAGTGAATTGATATCACAAAGTCGTAAAATAAAACACATGATTATGACTAATTGAATATTTATGAAATTATTTGATTTTTTTATTCATACAACAAATTTATAAAATGATTACCACATATGATTTTATTATTGTTTTTAATAAAGCAACCTCCGCCTTCCGAATAAATAATGAATAATCTCAATGCGGAGATCAAAGTCATTGCGCATTAAACTTCTATACATATGCATAATGTACATATGTAACGATTCCTCGATGGTGTAGTATTTATTTATTCACATTCATTAAAAATAATGTAGTGCGCCAACGTTTCCTTCTTAACACACTTTTTTTTAAAATATTGAAACCACAGCCAAGTGGTCCAAGTTACAAGTGGTCGAGAATGGCTTCGAGTACATTTGTTTTAGCTTTGCTCGAGCGAGCTAGCGAGGGCGCTGCCGTGTCCCCTAGATTTTATCAGTAACAACGATATACTTAGAGTAAAACGCATGGTAAATATATTTTATGTGTACCCTTTTAGTTTATTGCAGTTCCTCAACACAGGTAGTACATGTTACATTTTTTTATCTGTGTTTAATAAAATTAACAATATCCTTACAAGTTATCCGTTTACTTACAAGGAATTATAAAAATAATTACTTCAAGTAATGCCTTGTATTGTATAATTTTAAAAAAGTTTATGATATGTACACACAATTTGCAAATTACCCCCCTTTTGAAACTATTTGAAAGGGGAGCTGATGAAAACAAAGGACCTATTGAAAAAATCTACAGATGTAGCTAGTCATAATTCCTATGTTACTTTTCATTGTATTATTGTGATGTTTCACGTTACTTCTAACTGTTACTTAGGTACTATAGTGATTACACAATAAATGATGTATTTAAAATCCATTTGTTATTTTTTACGCCATAAATTCAATAGTTACATATAGACTAGTAATATTGCTAAAAAAAAAAAAATAAAATAAAAAAACAAAAAATCCCAGTCGGGTTTTTTTGTTTATAAAATATTTTTTCATCATAATTATATATTTAATTTAACACCTTATATGAGTTTTCGTCAAAATAGTCACGTAAAAGTATTACCATATGTATTTTTAGAATGGTCAATTTACTAGCTTTCATTTGATACCCTTAGTTGTGATAATAAAAGTCGTCCTTCCCCCGCTTTTTCCCCCATTTGTAAGCGCTATTTTTTTAATTACGTAGCCTATGTCACTGCAAATCCATCCATCAAGCCGTTTGGGCTGTACCAAATAAATCGACTTACATACAAAAAAGCACATACATACGTTCGAAAAAACATTACCCACCTTCTAACGTAGTCGGATATTTTTCTTTAACAAAACAGAAACCATCTTTGCTTGGTAATCTTATTACATATCCGTAAGCACCAAATGGCCAGCTACTATGGTTTAGGTTTTAAGTACCAATGCATCATCAGGATTTAGGAGTTGAAAGTCAACTTGCTCAGTAATCCTAACATATATTCGTAAACACCAAATAGCAAACTTTTTAGGTTTTGGCCAGCAGTACCCCTACATCATTAGGATATAGTACATAGAAGTAGAGTAGAAGGTCACATTTTTCATTAAATCATTTCATCTTAGATTCCTAATGTTCATTCCAAGTTTCATGAGAATCGGATCGATAGAAGCTGAGTTATTCGTCTATTTGTCGCGCACACACTAAATGCAAATTTAGTACTTATGGATGGTGGTTGTCTTATGGATGCCTTTCGTCAGAATTGAACCAAATTAAAATGGGACCCCACGGGAAGCACCAGCTTTCAAATAATAATCAAAAATGTCAAAATCGGTTCACCCAGTCGAAAGTATCGATGGTTCAAACATAAAAAAAAATACAGTCGAATTGAGAAATTCCTCCTCTTTTGGAAGTCTGTTATAAACTTAAGAAGACCACTTAAAGTGAAAAATGAGAAATTACAAGAATATGTTTTTAGCTACAGATAAACAGGATATTTTCATAATGCACTGCTGTTTTTAACCTTGATTTAAAAGATACAAACAAAATCTGTAGATTTAATTTCTCAATTAGGCCGTTTATATTTCAATTTAGAGTAGCAGTGTGATTTGCCTGTGTTTGATATTTTACTACGTAATCTTTATATGAAGACGTATGAGATATTAATCTACGCCAGTGATTTATTCATCCAAATTATTGACAAGAAATCTTATATACTGATATAATTTTAACTGTTGACGTATGAAATCAAAAATCTGTTTTTACTTTCAACATATAATAGACCTTTGTGCATAAACTTATTAGCAGTATTTTATGTAATATTTGTGCCGTAAAAAGTATTTTACTAAGATGCAGTTCTGAACTGGAAAGGAATAAAAACTGAAAAATAAATAAAACAGTAATGTTTACTCTTGAATTAATCTTTTATTCTCATACTAACATATACACGACTTTTTTGCAGTCGCAAGCGTCTGACTCCAATCGTTACATCAAATACTAAACTACACTTATCAATTAACAAGAAGACTTTGGCTTCTTAAGAAATTACAAACTTTTAGAAATATTCAAAATCATCTCCCATACAAATATATACAAAATACAAGCAAACTCCTTGTATAGACTTAAAGACAAAGAGAGAATAGTATAACAACACGTGCATTCTTATATGTTATTTAACCCAATATCAAACTGAAATACAATGAAGAGTCCTTTAGACGTTACTGCATATTGCATTCACACTTCTAAAAACAAAATAACAAAATGTATAAAAAGTGACTCAGAAATTTAAACAAACTTGATGCTCAACATGAACAAGATTATTTACTCAAAAAAATCAGTGTCATATACTAAAATTGTTTAAATCTGAAAATCTTTCCCTAACAGAAACCACTGAGATAGCATATTACCGCCTTTCTATTGCAGTGTATGTATTTCGCATAACGACTAACTGTAACGTAGAAATGATCCACCAATACGTTGCTTACTATAGTTAAATCGAAGGTTAAGCTTTGTACACAATAGAGTCAAATGCATTCCTCTCAATTTGTCCAAGTCCGTTCAATAAACACCCTTTCACGCGTCATGCAACCGTTCGGTATCACATTAACTCCTAACTAAAGGGATTTAATAGAAAATTATAAAAGTAGTAGAATATATCGAATTAATAAAATGTTTTAAAAGTAGGTACGAACCAAGAGCTTTTATTAGTAATGTAGATGTTGTTGGTAAAATTAACGATGATAGATTTTCATCTTAAATTATAGTTTCTTCAATGTTACATCGTTAATTTGGATACAACCTGTCAAGAATGAATTTTATCGACGCCCATACTGGAACATTGGTTTATACGGCGCATGTTAATATGCTCAAATAAAAAGAACATTTCGAATTGATGCACAATTACAACCTGTCACCTGTAAAAGCTCTTGATTGGTAGTAAGCACAACATTTTTATGAAAATAGCGAAAATAATGTCGAACTGTCATTTATTGAAGGTAATAAGCGACGGAGATCAGCATTCATCCGGAACGAAAGGTGCTCTTAAAGAGATTCAAATTATATGTAACCAGTCTATACAGTTTCTAATCCGCGCCCGAAATATATTTACAAATCGCTTCGCGCTATGCTCTAAAAATGTTTAAAAGTTATCTAACGTCATAAATCTATTAACATTTAATACACTCAAGTAATACAAACCAACTCTATTTATCGTAGATTTAAATTGATAAACGTCCAAATATAGCGATTGTCGAGAAATTTGTCAATGTGACATGCTGTAATATTGTGAGTTCTTGGAGATACTTATTTTCATGTACGAGGTCACGTATTTGATTTGACCACTTTCGCAAAAGTTTTATTTGTATATCATGATAACATACAAAAATTGACTTATGCTGTCAGCCTGTATCATTACAAAACAATTATGTTCATGTAATTTTTTAATGCCATATACACATTATCTGCTCGGCGACATGTCTAGCGATTTAAATCTACGGTATATTTTCGAATCAACCGAAAACTTACTTATTTAGGAAAAAACTATGCACCCAATTGTAGGTGTATACTACAAAACAAGTCATAACTGATCTGACTGGAAGGGTCAGATTTGTCAAAAACATATTACATTACAGTAATAAACACTATATGACCCGTAAGAAAAGGAGAATCTACATCGAATTTTAAAACTTGCCTGCATTATTCCCGGCAAATTTAAATATAATATATAATACAATTTGAAAGTACAATATTTTACGGTGAAAGGTATTTTTTATATTGAAATTTCGCAACATTCCAATAATACTATAAAGGTTATACATACATCCAGCTACTATTTAATATAAATATTATGTAACAATTAGATATAATTATGCAATGCATAAGCATACAAACATTATATATAACTATTTTTCTATATGTATTTTTATTATGAATGCACAAAGAAATACAATAGAAATCAATAGTGCATCTTTCCAAGCAATGTTTTACGTCAAATATTCGTAATTACAAGTAAACGGCATAAGCAAGCAATCATCGAATCACACATTCCGATACTTATATAATACAAATGTTTTGATTACAATAAAACTTTTGAAAGCACACTGGGAATGTGAAATACACTAAATATCCTCATGGAAAAAACAACACTGAAAATATATCAATCACTTCACTTCCCAATTTAACAAGTGCAGTGAAAATACATAAAATTTTTAAGCTAACATGGTATAGACTTTAAAAAAAATTGCGTTCGTACATAGCGACGACGGAGATAATATATACTATATAAATTATACGTTCGGTCAAAACATGCACGTCAAATGAACTACAATAAACAGTTACCAAGCTGAATATAAATATCAATAGTTTCAACTGACACACGTGGATATTTACCTTAATACACATTTACACTAAATATCGATCATCTGAACGTGATTCACAATTTTTAGAGTGAAAATAAATTTTCATCCATTCATTCGTTGAACGGTTTAGAATTTCTATAAATCAGTTGCAAAGAATATAAGAGTAGTATCTCCATGAAAAGTAACAATTTTCATAGTAATTGGCCAAACATTGTTGAGGATCCATACATCTTTCATAAATATAGATTCTAACATATTATATCCATATATTTATTAAAATAAGCGTTTCATACATATAATTAAACAATAAATTTACATAGGTACATTTAAAGGGATCAATACGGAGATTTTGGTGGTCTAATAAAGAAAAATGTGTTAATTTCAAATAAAACCAGGTTTGAATAGACAGACATTGAAAATGGCAAATCAAATAGTATTCTTCTATACAACATTTACGACCTCTCAAAATGTCTAGAAAAATATTGATTTTCTCTGCCATATTCAGTGCCCGTACAGATAAAATTGTTCGAATGATTCGAGTTCCAAAACTATCTAACACACTATTTAATTAAATCTTAAACTAACACATCACATATCTCAGGACAGTGATAAAAGTGACATCAATAGAATCTGCAGATTTTAAAAACAGTATGTGTATCGTGTTGTTATTATAATGTAATGTAATACAAATATAGATATAACGTAAATACTTTATGTATAATTTAAGCTAATCTTCTATAATTCATTGAAAATATTTATAATATTCTTACACTAGACGTTTCGTAAAACCGTGAAATAATATCGTAACAGAATGAATGATTAATATTATATATTTACTATCTGCACATATTTTTGTGAGTTTTTATGTAACTTAGTGTCTTAATAAACGAGATTTTTGTAACCAATGGATGTGTGTCATGTTGTTTTCATTGCTTAGTTTAGGTCTAATAGATTAGTCCTATTTTCGTGCAGAGTTGCGAGCTAAAGATTGAAGTTAATGATATGGGCTAAGGGCTGCGGTCACTTTGCTACAAAAAAAATATATTGATATAATTAAATAAATGGCGCTTTCTACACTCATACCACACTAGGATTTTCTTCCTATGTCATGGGTGCTATGAACACATATAAAGACAAAAAAACTCCAACCCGTAACAGAAATCTAAATTCATTATTCTGATGTCCGTCTTGCCGGGGATCAAACCCACAACAGTAACTCTACGACTTAGCTTTGACTTGTTATACGCCTAAATACATCACACATCTCCGGCGGAATGACCCCAAAAACGAAGACAATCGCCATTGGAAGATTTTTCTATTATCTAAAAGCTATTGTTTCTGAACTGACCTCATTTATTATGAAGAAATAATGATAATCATTTATAGAAAATAAAATGAAACCAAATTAATATAGGTACGTATAATACATATACTAAACAGATAAATTTCAGACTATCTAAATATTTCGCAAATTGTAGTAAACGTCCAACTTTGTCCTGTTAGCAAGTTAAATTGTAATGTTCTATAAGGTACTTGTAATTATTTTTTTTATTTAACAATCCTACATGCTATAATTTAAAGTAGTAACATCAAATAATGTCAAAGTACACTAATAGTAATTAACACTTATTTATAAACTTTTGGAGTTGAAAAACACTGGCTTCAGGTAGAAAATGATATTAAACTTCATTATATTTACATTCAATAAATCAAGTTGCTTTTTACTTGTTTATTATTTTGAAATCATATGTCCATTATCCATGAATATAAGACTGAAAAATTACCTCAAAATCTAAGTTTTTAGGTGATCAAAAAGTTTCAAAACCAGTTCAAAAGTGACGGTATCTTTGCGGCGAAACTAGATTTTTGTTAAATTAAACAATTCAACGGTATCTCAGTTTTAAGGACCCATTATGTTACCTATTGATAATATCTTTCTAAAGAAATTTCTCTCAATATTAATGACCATTAAGGCTAATGAATCTATACTGATATAGTAAATCTTTAGCAAATACAAATCTGGAAACAGCGACTACTTTTTAATAATATTCCTTAACCATACTCTTCATAAAATGCACACCAATTACCACATAAATCGTATATAATAAATTAACTTTAACTTTTTATTTCATATTACAATACGAGGACAAAATTAGTTTGCAAGTCCACAGTTTACATTTAAGAGATTTACACATTTAAATGGAGGATTGTAAAGTTGAGTTTATTACCTGAAAATTCTGCAAAATGAGACAAACAATATACAATTGGGTAAATCATGTTGAAAATTTTTAAAAAATATATACCAACCAAACGTCATTTTTTAATTTGATAGACGATAGACTATGTTATTACGTGTAATTAAAAGTATTTAATTCAATTTGCCAAAATTTTGGATCTAGTATTTATTTATTTATATATGGTGAGCTTGTTAATGACACTTTAAGAACAGAATATGTTGAATACACAGTTGAAAGAATCCATAGAGCACGTAATAAAATTATCCCTTCACAACAGAAACATAAAAGAAGATTCATTATTTGGATATGAGCTTAGATTGTAATTTTACATGTATTTCTATCATGTTTTTCGTTTATATTTAATATTGAATGAATTCTTAATAAATATGTAGTTTACTAAAATGCAATTTTCTTACACCAAATGTTTATATTACCTGACTCTACGTTTATCCGCAAATTGCATGATGCCATAATGAAAACAACAATTCTACACTCTTTTCCCTTTTCCATCCAGACGATTCAGGGTGTACCCATACTTAACGCGTATGGTATCATTTAAACTTGTAAACTACAGTCGACCCGTATGCGCAGAACCTTATCATCTTTAATTACAGCTTATACCGGCTTAAGTGGATTTCACATCGATAAGTATGCAGACTGCACTAGAACCAATCATTTACAACACCCTAATTTCCCTTAACAATTATCACAATTATTATTTACAAGGTGGTAGAATCAGTATGGTTCGACTGGGGAGGTACCATCGACACACCTATTTTTTTTCGGTGGTAGGAAGTTGTTGCCGGCTCACTTTCATATGAAGCGACCACCTAAGTCCTCGGGAGTAGCAACGTATCTGTGATCGACTTCAGATAGACCCCTGTTCTACATGAAGTTGCTTACAAATGTCCATGGGCGGCAGAACCCACTTACCAGGTGGTCTGTGTACAATCATCTCGTAAAAAAAAGTTTCCATAGCATAGCTCATCTCAGTCCACTCCCATATTGCTCACTTTTCTAGTTTTTCCACCCTTGGATTCCATCTAGCATTATCAAGATTGTCTCCATCTAACATGAAAGAACATATGTGAAACATATGTGTGTATATGTGAAATCCACTTAAGCCAATCGGTACTGGCTAAGTGGTTTCCATATCGATAAGTATGCGAACACCCTTAAGACTAACGCTTTTTAAACTCATTGCCCCCAAACTACGATGTTGCTCCTGTGTAGTGGGTACCATGGACAAACAAACACCCAGACCCAGAAGAGAATCTAAACTCATCACTCAGATGTCTGTTTGGCCGGGGATCGAATTCGGAACCCACTGCACTCTCTGAAACCCTTCAATTACAATACTAAATATTACCAAAATTTTCCTCAACAATTATCACATGTTCCCAGCTTATCTCAGTCCACTCCTACGTCTTTCACTTTTTTCAACTCTCGGATTCCATTCAGCATCATCAGGATCGTCTCCGTCGAACATCAAGGGAGATAACGGTGATAAGGTGCTGCTCTCATCGTCATCCATGGTCGGTGATGGTTCTGGGCTACTTGGACGATAGCCGTCCGGCATCAACGCCAGCATGTCCCGGTATATGTCTTCGGGAAGCGGGAAGTGTCGCGGGGAATACGGTCTCACTGTCTGGAATAAGATACGTGTTAAGGTTGTCAGTTGGTGTTAGTAGTTGATTAGGGTGAATTATACAATTAAACTTTTATTTACATCTATACACGTCGAATGTGCCGCGGTAGAGAAAATCATGATTTTTCATACAGTATTTTGACAACTGCGACCCATGACTGCGCGGTACGATAGGTAACAACGTAAGTATATATGAAGATATATGTATATATGACACTTCATATACACTTATAAAGTATATTATGAAGAGATAAGGTATTACGAGGACTTATTACACCATTGAAATCCACATATGATACACGAATTCGTTATCCTAAGTGACATATTTACTACGATTATGTGCTTATAAAAGTAGTAACATTGTTAAGAATATTAAAACAATAAAGCAGACTGCCTAAAACTATTTTTTTTTCGTTCATATATTTTTAACTAACTATCATTTGATACCCATAGATTTGATATTATCATAACAATATGTCTTGATAATAAAAAAGTCATTCCTCTTCACCCCCTTTTCCCAATTTGCAGGCACCATTTTATTAAATATTATATAGCTATTGTCACTCTACAAACTGCGACGATTCTAATGCTATATCATACGTCACAATCCGTCAAGTCGTTTGGTTTGCAGTGAGTGCCATAGAAATGGACATACAAACAAACAAATATACATACATACACACGATCGAAAAATATACCCTCCTGGATTACTTATAGGATTATTCGTGAACACCAAAATATTACACTCACCACAAACTACTAGCTCAAACCACAACCATGCAAAAACATTTTAATATGTTGCGTGTACTCACGATATGCGGGTTTTAAATTTGAACGATCCAGGTTGAAATAACGACAAAAAGAAATATCAAAAACCGCATATCGTGAGTATGCCTAACATATTAAAATGTATCAATTCCGTGCAAATAATATTAGTCTAAAATCATACAAATTCAAAAAACATAAAGCACCACTCGCCTCATGCTCGAACGACGTCGACGGCTCCGCATTGGTCTGCATATGCGACGCGTGTTGCATATTGACATGCGACACTCGCTGCACGTCCACATCCATACGCGCCAGCGGCTGCACGCGCGACAGCGGCGCGTGCTGCACGCGCGGCTCGTGCCAGTTGGTGACGTCATCGGGCTTGTTGTTCGTGACGCCATCCGGCTTGTCGTTGGTGACGTCGTCCGGCTTGTTGTTCATGACGTTGTCCGGCTTGTCGTTGTTGACGTCATCGGGCTGTTGAACGCGACGGGAGCGCTGCTTGCGTAAGTATCGACTGCGTTCGCGTGACTCGGCTCGTAAATGACGAGCGTGTACCGCGGATTCTGATATGTCCTCCTCCTGAAAATTTGTT
>MOOZ01000537.1:180421-194533 GCA_002930495.1 Cecropterus lyciades | reverse complement strand
CTGGGTCTGGGTGTTTGTGTGTTCGTCTTTGTGTGTCCATGGCACCCACGACACAGGAGAAAATCCTACTGTGGGGCTATGAGTGTAAAAAGTGTATATTTAAGTGTATGTATATCTTTATACTTAGGCTAATAAGCCTACTAGTATACTTAGGCTAATAAGTATTACTATTTATGCACAATATAAGTAGCAATGCTATGTGTAGTACCTTTTTAATTTAAATTTCCATAATGCTGAATTTAAAGCATATTATTTGTTCTCTAAATTTTTGCATTTTAATTTACACTGATTTGAACACTTGCAAATTTTATAAAATATATCTTAATAGGCCATTGTACTCCATGAGTACTGGTTTCAAAGACTAGTTTTAAATAGTACACAAAAAACTTACAGACATAATAATGTATGTACATGCTATGGAATATATACCTCAATAGGAAAAAATGTTATTAAAAACGAAAGGAAGTATATGGATCTACTTACATTGGCATCTGCAGTTGATGAGGATTGTTGTATGACACCGTTTCATCATCACTTTCACCCCCTGAAGATGATTCCGTGGCATCAGAGTCCAATCCATGCTTCACCACTGACAGGTGACAGCGTAAAGCACCGGCCATGTCCTCCAACTCATTGTGGGTTCCAGAAGGTATACCAAGTGATGCAGACTTGGAAGCATCACCTTTAGATGTCGAAGCACGGTAATACCTTGGCCCGGTGACCGGTCTGGAAGCTGCACTAGCTTGCAACGCTGCAGTTGTCTCTATTTTTTTAACTAGGGCCTTCAATCCCATAGTTCTGCCTGCCCCATCCTTCCTTGCTGCTCGGGCAGTCCTCTCAAAGGTCTGAGCCACTTCCTCAGATATACGCTTCCCAATCGCTATAACCTGTATAATCCGAGATCGCCTCAGAAGATAGATAGTTCTGCGTATAATGCGTTGTTGCAGCATTTTAATCTTATCATCTATAGAATCCCCTTCAGGGTTTTCAGGTTGAAGAGGTAAGTCAAATCCATGCAACGGAAATATAGAATCAGGATCTCCAGGTGCAAGACCCTCATCAGCACTCTCTAAGGTTTTGATCGCCTGTAGGAGATCGGCCTGGACTAAATCGGCATTTCCTAGATCGGAGAGGATTTGTTCCATCTCCTGCTGGTCTTTTACCAGGTTTGGCTGGTTTTGCAGACCCATATCTTCCTCCTCCATGAGTGGGGCGTTGTTGTCGACGGACGCGAGCGCCCGTCTTCGGTGGGATGACTTGTCGGCGTCTTGCAGCGCTTCGTAATGGGTGTCTCGCTGCGAGGTGAGCGCCGGGGCCATGTCACGAGCGTCGCCCGCCGCGGACGCCGGCGTGGGCCGCGTCAGGGCGGGTTCCCCATCTCCAACATCACTAACTTATGTAACCCACTGAACACGTTCACTGCACTATCACACCACAACACTGCACTGTTCCACTCGGCCAGATCATTCTCCGCACATCGGTCCCCCTCCGACTCCTCGCCCGGAGGCGCACTGATCGAAAGCGGTTCGGCGCGCTTCTGAAAAACAACGATTAGCACCGATTACTAGCCGGTCTTTGTATGTTTGGGTGGAACCGTGCCGCCGCGAACGAATACATGATTGATTCACTCTAAAAATTCATTTTGTCTATCCACATAATTCGAAATTTGACCCACGTGATAACGAAAAGAGTACGCCAGCGATCGCAGTTGCTTGTTTCTGTACGATATGAAACAGGAAATGATACACTTCTATAACACTTTTGAGGGAAGCGTACAATGCGATGCGTTTTAGGTTGCACTAAACATTGACACAGCACTAGTCGCAAGTACGATGGCGAAAATGTTTTTTGAATAATAATGGCGGAAGAAGGCCTAAAAACACTATTCAATTCGGTAAGCACTCAATTCTAGTGACGAAACATAGCTTTATACCGCACCAAACGCTACGAGAACTGAGAGACTTGTGAATGTGAAAAAGAGATGGCTATACTCGTCCCTGAATTGGTACTTGCGCGGTAAAGTCAAATGAATAAAAACACAACCTATTATATTTTATGAGGTAAAAGCAATAATATTTAATACGTATTTAATTGTATTTGAATAAAATACATACATGAATATTATTTGAACTTTAAAATTTTGCAGTGTTTTCATTACAATAAAATAAAAATACACTCAAATGATACCATTTATCTCGCAGCCACGCTATTTCTAACAATAGATATTTGTTGGCGAAATTGTTGCGAAATATTCAATTTAATATTTACATACATTTAATAGTAACATCAAAATTCCTTTTGGGATTTTTATAAAGTTTTTAAATTTAAAGTTAAATAAAAGCTTTTAAATTGACATTAAAAGTAATGTATTTAAAACGCTTCCGGTACATTTATGAATACTATTATATATATTAAAGGGGAAAATATGTTTTTAATTTTCTTTTTATTGAATTAGACTGCCGTTATGTTTTTAAGCATATTATAAACAATTTTATTATAATTCACAATAAATTACTTTCGCTACTACCAATGCAATAGCTGTCTTCACAAATACACTAACGTTCCGTTTTACGTAGCACGTACGCTGTCATATTGAATACATTTAGCTGAAAATATTTACTTTGCCCGATTTAAAAGGGGGAGAATATGGAAAAGCAAAACGTTTGCCTTTTTCATATATTTTAAAGGCTAGCCTTTATTTTAAAAGACGCAATGAATTGACCGTATCCCGAAATTAAAGTAAATTCGTACATTGTTTTTCTTGTCATATACTTAGATTATATGTATAAGTAAACGAATATATATATATACATACATTTGTAGTTAATATCTATGAATATGTTTAATCATATGAAATTATTTATATTTTTATTCTCATGAATATTAATTACTCATATGTATGTTTTCAAATACTAAAACAATAATATTATGAATGTCCACTATATGAATATAATAATACAACTCATAATTGGTCGGTGTTCGGAGATGGTAAATCATTTAGTAAAATGTAACAAAATAATAAGATTATTTAAGAATGTATAATGCTGTACTGTATTTTACTACTGACTTCTTTTTTGCCTCTAAATGTTAAGTTTCTCTAATATCAGTGTATAAGTCAAAGCATATGAACGGACAATTTCACACTAAACATAATTTTATCACTGCTGTATATGAAAAACACTTTAATGTTTATGAAAGCAATTTCTTTATATTTCCAGCAAATTAATAAAAAAATAAGACCATCTCATAAATCAGTTTCCTATATATCAAGTGGATTCATGACATTCACATGTAATATTAAACAAAATGTATTTAATACTGAAATCTTCAAATTTTGCATTTATATACTTTAATTTAATAAGTAGATTATTTAAAATAATGAAATTTACCAACATCTTACCTGTTCACTAGTGAGTTCTGTAGATTGATAAATTTCTTCATATTTGGCGAGAGTACAAGTGTCCCTGCAGCTACACATCTTTAGTGACATACAAACCTATAATAAATACACAAATCAAGTTACATAATGCATTTTAAACCAATAAAAACATTTTTAAAGTATCCTACCTCTGTATGTATTGACAGGCAAATGACATAGAACCTGAGTTAGAAAGAATGACACAAATGTCAGAGTTATAAAAAACATCAAAAGTAACTAAAACTTACCAAAATGATTATATCATACTACAATTGTTTCAGAATATAACATCTCTTCCTACTATGGTTATACTAGGGAGTAACATAGTAAAACTAAGCTGTAATGTACCCCCTCAATTGGCAGAAGCTAACTTGACCTAACTGCTCCCATGCTGTAGAAATGTGATAAAAAAAAATGTGCCTTCCAAACTTCTACATACTCACCTGGTATATTTTGACACCTATATATTATATTATTACTGATATAACACAAAAAACTAATTTAAGTACTCAAATTAATACGGGTACTTAAAATAAACAAACATATCTATTATACGAATGATATTTTTGCTTTTCTCCTACCGATTAACTTCAATCATGTCTTCGTTAAAGTAACAGTTACTCAGAATATACCAATCATTATACTCTGCCTATATTACTATACAGTCTTATTGGGTACGTTTATATACCTATCAATTTATATTTTATTGTATGATGGATTAAAACAATTATATTATATTTTTGTTTTCATAGCAATTAGATATTTATTTATCAGCGCATATTTTTTAAATGATTACAACAACAATGTAATTTTATTTAACGTCTATTATTGTATTTTTGTTGACTTAAAATATATAATTCGGCAAGAATATTTAATGAAATATCTTATTTCAATAGTAACCATGATTGCATGGAATGTTCCATTTTCAAAAGGAATATAATTCTCTTACATTCTGAGTTTACAACTATATTCTCTATTATATTCATAAAGAAACATATAATGTATCCTTCGTAGTAAGGAGTCGTTAAATAATATCAAAAATTTGAGTAAAATTGTACATTTTGAAACCCACAAACAAAACGTTTTAGAAATATTCATTTAATATTGGGTAAGGATGGATAAGGAATGAGGAATTAATAGCTAACAACATCTCCAGTTTATTTTCATAATATTCATCAGTCATAATTTCTCATTTGTACACCTACACTACTGTCAATGTAGTATGTAATGTACATACCCAATCTGTTTATATCATTATGCTGAATGAATTAAATAAAAGTACACAAAATATAACGAATTACCAACAGGTAGAACTGTGGTGGATTATTTAGTTCTACAAGATATGATAAATCTAGAGTAAGGAGGTAAGTAGGTACATAGGAAGTTTATGTTGGAAGATTTACAAGTACATATTCGATTAATAACTATGTGTTAGTAAAATAAACAATTTACAAACCTTCGTTTCATAAATAGCCTGAATAGCAAATAATTTAATTTTCCAAGTTGCAAGTTACTTTCAGTCAAAGTATAAATTTTTTGGTAAGAAGTTTACACGAGGTTTTTATCAATGATATTATGCATAAATAATAATTATAGAGTACAATTATCATGTATATGATATTTTAAAATAATTTAATCTATTTTTATATATCCTCACCTCTTGCCTTTTACACGCAACGACGAATTCGACGAACGAATGGAAGATGGGAGCAAATTGAAATTTTAGGATGTTTTGTACATATTATAGTAAACAGATATTTCCATTTAATACCTTACTTGTTAATAATACTACGGAAAATTTACGTTATATAAATATGTATAGGAAAACATTTAAATAAATTAATAAGTTTTGAATTAAAGAGTTATTTGTTAAATTATTATTGCAAATACATTTTCCGAACGTATGTGGCAAGTGGCCTTTCTTTAGCGCGCAACTTCGTTTCGATAATGCAATTTATTTAGTTTTTTTAATCAATTTACACAATTACAAAAACAGCTTAAATTAATATTAGTCTAAAATGTATTGATTTCAAATAATATTTGTGAAAATATTAATCTGTATACTTCGCGTCAAATGCCTTAAAATATTCCACGTAAAAAATACGCAATAATTTAGAATGGAACTAAACGCAATATAGTTTTTAAAAGCAGTCTATCTGTCAACTGTCATTGTCGGGGCGGCGCGGGACCGATGTTGATGTTGTAAATTGCAAGTATTTGTTATACTATAAAGTATTCCGTCAACTAAAACAATGAATTTTGATAGAAGCCTAAAGCTGCAGTCATCGCAGTACACTCCTCTTAAGAAAAATCGTAAAAACATCTTAGCAAGGGAGGATACCTTAAATCTATCACCGATTCTTAACGAAACTTCTATATTCAAAAATCTGAACGATACAAGTTTGCGACAAGTATTGGATGAGTCTTCAGTATTGGTGACCGCAGGATATGCCGGCGAAGGACTAAGTGAAGCTTTTTTTGAAATAATACAAAATAGTCGTTCGAGTGCTGTTTTGGACACATTATCGAGGTTAGCTCAAGTTTGTTGCGACTCGCTAGAACTAGTAGAGCCATGGAACAGGTATAATACTCAAAACTATTGGCTAGCCGAAGAGGCAAACACATGGAAACTACTACATTGCCTGTATTCAGACTCTATGGCTGACCACCCTGATTCTTTAGGGGCTGTTCTCACCGAACCTACACTATCGCAACAAACCTTAGTCGAAGCCTTATTTCAAACTGATTCCGAAATAAGACTTCTACAGCTTCTAGTTGATTGGCTTGAAGCCACAGCAGCTTACCAAGAAGAAGCTACGAATACTGCTGCTCCTGTAATCAGTAATAATATACACTGGGGAAATACCCTTCATCAATTGCTTATCGGATCCAGCTTGTTCAACAAAGAGAAGGATAAGGCAATGATAACTTGCATGGACCCAGATGCACCGAGGCGCCAGAAAAGATCAATACACACTGATGATCAGAAAGACGACAATGATTTATGCAAGAGAATATTCACAGAAGTTAGGTGTGGTAAGTTTAATGAGGCTGTTTCCTTGTGCATCAGTGCCGGTCAAGCTTGGCGAGGTGCTGTATTACAAGGGTGGAAGTTACTTCACTATTTACCCAGAGAAGATCCGGATGCTCCGCTACAAGTTACTGGTAACCCTTCAAGGGACTTGTGGAAATGGTGTTCTATTGGTATTGCTACCAACAAGTCTGAAAACATCTACTACAGAGCCACCATAGGGATCTTATGTGGGCACTTAGCAAGTACCATTCCTGCTTGTCAAGGAAATTGGGAAGATTTATTATGGGCACATTTGAGAGTGCAAATTGAGGCACGGGTTGATAAATTCTTGCATGAACACTATGCAACTGCTGAAGCAAATACTACACCTGCAGATGTATTGGAGTTATTGCAATCAGAACTACAAGTTGAGGAACTTTCTATGCAACAGATATTTAGTGCTGTAAAAGCTTTGATGGATGGTAAAAGAGAGTCCAATTATCAGACATGTCAAAGATATCTCATGCTAGGCCAAGTAAGGTCAATAATGCAAGATTCTGTGAACTGGCTTCAAAGTGCCGAAGAAAGTTTCATTAGATTCTTGGCACACTTGACTTTAATTCTGCGGCAAATGGGAAAAGATCCCCAGCATGATATTGGTGATAAAGTCCTGGAGAAATATGTTTCACAGCTAATTGATGGAATCATAGATGGTTCTATAGAATGCCCTGAGCTTATTGCCTATTATACTTCCACTGTACCAACTGCAAGACAGATTACTTTGTATGCTGATCTTATGGATAAAATTCACAAAAGTGATTATAGAGAAGGTGTTGTCAAGGCAGGGTTAAGTGCTGGAATGGATGTAGCTGCATCTGCTAGAGTTGCCATAAAGAAGGCCATAAGTGATATTCAGGAGGGATATGGGAACATAGATGTCACATTCACCCAAACTACTGCTATTGAGAAAGACAAAACATTGATAAACAAAGTAATATTGTCCCTAGAATGGTTGTCTCTAATTGACAATCAGTTGAATGAAGCTCTTTGGCTCAGCAATGCAATGGTGCGCACATTTATATTCATAGGAAACACTGATGCTGCCTTAAATTGTATTATGAATGTTAACAAAATGTACCCAGATTTTATGACAAAGGTGCCATCAAATTCTTCTGAACTAAGGGAACATTTATGTTTGAAGTCATATTTGGAGGCATTAGAAGGTTTTGCTACTTGGTATAGACATTTCATAAGTGGACAACCGAAGGATATAGAGCCATTAGCTCCAGATGCATCATTTTCAGATAAAGTTCACCATGAACAGAGAACTGCTCAGGTGGAGCAACAGAGGGCTCGTTGGAAAAATGCTGTACTTCATCAATCTCGGCACACAAAAAGTTTGCTGTATAATGTCCTGTTATTCCCTGGAGGATGGCTGCAAGATGACAATGACAGCACTTCATCCCCTAATTTTGATGACGAAGAAAAACAAGAGAGGGCTAAGCAGCTTGAAACACTGAGGCGTCTTTGCATACCCGAAGTTGTCATTTTAATTTTAAAAATTTTACAAAGCACAAATGATGTGGAAAACCACAAAGAGGCAGTAAAGTTGAGCGACTTGATCGCTGCCGAAAATAGGTCTTTATACAAAGTTTTCACTAAGGCCAAGTTACTCGAAGTTTTGGATAGAATTAAGGAGTCTTGTTTATTATTGCTGGAAAATGGAATGGATATGTTTGGATATGAGTTAAATGATTAAGAAAACAACAATTTGCTTTTTTAATAAATGTTTGTACTAATAAATATGTTTTATTTTGTCTTACACCAATTTAAGTAAGTCAACAAATATAAAGGAACTACGACACATAGTCCATTTCTAATGGAATAAATATTGTCAGCTTGAGGAGTAAATGAGTTAAATCGGATTTTGTTTATTGTTTCTTTTTGCGAACTTTATATAATAATATATGTCAAAAATTGGAAACGATTGTTCGATACATTATATACAATAGAAGACTTTCTATGACCAATTTAAGTGGGATGGTTTGGTCTATTTCACATCTTCGATTTGTAAGATTACACCATATGCTTTTAATATAATTATAGTACATTAGTACATGATATAGTTTTAGAGAGCATTTTATGCTATTATGGCACTGCGATGGGGCTCAAGTTAATTAAATCATTGCTGCATTCAGCTAACTCAGTAATAGACACTCTTCCCCGTTGTTTTATGAACTTTGCGACATCTTCGAGTTCTTTCTGTGAGATGTAAATGAATTTCCCTCGGTCATCTATAACCCCGGTTAGCTCTCCAGAAGCTTGCAGGTCTGTTATTCTGTCGATAGCGGCTTGAGTCTTCAGCTTGAAATGGGCTGCCAAATCTTCCAGCAACACCACCTTTTGCTCCTGTAAAATTTATGTTAGTAAATAATGTTTGTCAATATAATTTAGCTATGTGCATATAAATGTATTTTTTTTAATAATCAAGTTTAAGAAGGTTATGTACAGTAACTTTTAATCCAGGCTTTCACAATTCACACAGATACCCCTGATTTTATGATGAATTAAGACTCCCGACAGAAATTATTTCTGCATATGAAAGTGACTCTACAACCATATCTCATATTACTCTCACCTTAAGAAGAAACTTATGTTCAGACACATGACACCAATACTCGCAAAAATAGTGTTGTAATTAATACCAATGACTATTAAACATCAAAGAACTTAATATAATGGCCTTTTAATTGCCATTATATTAAATTCATTCAAAAAAAAAAAACAAACTCATTGTATAATGTTTGTTTACCTGGGTCTTCTGTAAATTTCCCCTTTTTGTGTCGCGTTATTATTCATGCAAAGCAGCAATATTTGTATATAATTATTTCATTTACCCGGATGTAATCAACAAATTTCTTAAGCAAGTCCTCTTGATCCTGTTCATCGTCTTCTTCAAATCCTTCGCCCTCTACAGTGAAAGCTGCTTTTAATGCATCATACTCCTCTTGCTCCTTCCGTTTACGTTCTTCCTCAGCCTTGCGTTCAGCTTCCTCAGCTAAACGCTCTTCCTCCTGTATTTTTAATTAGTATTAATAAGTACATCCTGGATCGGCTATATTTAATGATGTGAACATTTATGTAAATGATTAAAACAGTTTGGGTTTCACAAATATTTTTCTCACTTTAAATTTTTTCTTTTTGTTATTTTACATTCTTTTTTATATGTTGTGCACCTGAATTTGCCATGCACACATGTTTAAACACAAACCTTAGTACAAAACCTAACATAAAAAAAATTGTGTGTAATGTTATTAGTGTGTCAAAAAATCTTTAATTTTGGGATATTATTATTATTAAAAACTGACATATTACTTTGTATTGGGAACTGCTCCGTTGTACTCATAGATTTACTGACTTTAAAAGTCTAACCCAATCATTAATTATGATGTTTTTTTACACTAAAGAAGAATGTAAATTCTTTACAATGAGAGAATCTGTAGTTGACTGTAGACTTACCTCTTCCTTTTCTTCCTTCTTCTTTCTCTCTTGTTCTATTTCTCTGTCTCTTTCCTTCTTAATTTCTCTCATGTGTTCTACTGCTTCTCTAGCTTTCTTCTTTTCCAATTTTGCTTCTAACTTCGCTCTTTTCTGTGTATAAAATTAAAATATTTGTAGACTTTAAAAAAATTAAATGGATTTGCTATATTTCAGTCCAATCCACCCAGATCATCATATTTCTGGTTATAGGTTTCGTTTTTAACGGGAGTTGGACCATAAGTAATTAAAGTACAACTTCATTTTACTTATTACAGTATTATGTGTGAGACTCATGAATATGAGGCACACAGAATTACATAAGTTTAGATCAATTACTCTCCTAAACAAACATGGACCTAGACAGGGGATATATTATGAAATTTCCAAAAATATTATTATCTGCTACTATACTTCTAGTCATATTACCAAAGTAAAACAACAAAAGTGTATCTACAACCTAAGGGAAAAAGTGAACATAGGTTGTTTTTGAATTAAGAATCTTCATATATTGACGTCCCAAGTGGTGGAGCGGTCACCATACCGGTCTGACTTGCAGTGGGACCCGGGTTCGATCCCCGGCCACACAGAAATCTGAATAATTCGTCTTTGTGTGTCTATGGCACCCACAACACAGGAGAATATCTTAATGTGGGGCTATGAGTGTAGAAAGTGTTTAAGTGTTTTAGAATTTATTCTTCTAATTGTTCTCTTGTTGTGATATCTTATTACTTGCATACATATGTCAAAATTATAATATACCAAAACTTTGTATAAATGTATAATCAAACCTTAGCTCCCATTTTATCATCAATCTCTATTTTAGGAGCTTCGCTTCCTGAACCCTCATCGGAGTCATCAACTACACCTGGTTCTTCTTCTATCAAGGCCTGTTGATGTCGGGCAGCTAGAAAATAATTTTATGTATAATTATTCCACAGCTTAAATGCTAGTTTTTTTTTTAATTAAATAAGGTCGGAAGCGGCTGAGGGCCAGCAGAATGTATTTTCAAAGAAAATAGCATAGAAAAGAATGATCTGAAAGCCAGAGGGACGTAGAAATTTAGATCCTTATAGAAAGGAGATACATTTACCTCCTCTGAGCCGGTAGGCTATTTCGGGAGATTAATTTAACTCCTTCCACATCCAATGTAGTAATGATATGATATTTTACTAATCATGTTCATATTATGTTATAAAAGTGGAAGTGTATAATGATGTCTAGATGTTTGTTGCTCTTTCACACACAAAAACTGTGTACTGTTTACACTGTGCACTGATTGTATTTGGATTAGACTTTGCACAAGTTGTTGCTCATTATTGCAATGGTTACACTAGTTTATGGCCATACATAAAATACAGGATACTTTGTATGGTGGAAAACATGATCCTAAGAAGAAGAAGGGAAGAAAGGTCCCCGAGTGGCGACCACGTTTAGGCAAAAGGAGCACAAGTCGCCCCACGACCAGGTGGACTGATAACCTGAAGAAGACAGCGGAATACCGTTGGATTCAGAAGTCATAGGACCGGTTGGAGTGGTGCTGTAATGGGGAGGCCTATGTCCAGCAGTAGACCACAAAAGGTTGGTGGATGGATGGAAACATGGGCAGCGGTCTAGAATCATACCACCTTAAGAGGGGGGCTAAGGGTTGGTGGACGGGCTAGTGGGGTGTAAGTAGGTGGCATGATTGTAGATCCGACCTGAAACATGATCTACATAGGCAGAGTTACAGGAATAAGCTGGAGGTTATATGAATGTGTGTAGTAATAAGGAGAATTGTGTCATCCAGATCTTTAAAACTCCTTATTAAAATTTGGTGATAAATTGTTCTGAAATATATATCAAATTTCAATCAATCCATGACGGTGTTAGTGAAGCGAAATGAAAGGTTTTGTAGGAAAATTTAACCAATGCTCACTCTACAGACCTATGTGTTTAATCTCTATAGAATTAACATACCATTAGCCCGCATGCGCGCTCTCTGGTTACGGACAGCTTGGACTCTTCCTGGGCCGCCATCTCTTTGCACCACTGCCCTGGGTTTAGCTCCAGCTGTCACAAAATATGGTATCATAATAATTTTCTTTAAATTCTCTAGTTACATACTTTTTTATTTGTAATAAATGCTTACTTGGCTGTACTTGGGCTACTCTGAAGAAGGCTACTGTCAGGACAATTATAACTATTGCGCTTATAATAGCGGCTATAATAAATGGATCCATGTTAGATGATATGTATATATACTTCAGTTACTCTAAAATTTTAGTTTAATTTGTGCTCGCCGTCACTTAACTGTTATGGAAGTACGTATTTAAGGAATATAAAAATGAGAATCTGTTTTTAGCGAAAGTATGGTTCATTTTACAAACGTCATTTACTAAACCAAAACAACGTCATCAAAACGTCAATATCGCAATAAATTGTGTTCCATTTAACGCAAAAAACATTTTATTAACGTTATATTCAATTTAATGCTGACATAGTTAAGGTTACACATTTTCAGACATTGAATTAAATAAGATATTTATAGTCTTATCTAAAATTATTAATGTAATAAATATGACAAATCGCTGTCTCGACAAAATAAAAAAGCTGCTATTTAATACTAACTTTTATATTAATTACGTATATATTATAAAAACGTTTTTGATAGAGATATTATTAATTTCTTAATTGGCTTTAAGTTGATAAAAATGACATGCTTTAAAAAATACAGGTTTTGGAACGCAACGGACAAGAAAAAAAATAGTCAATTTGGAATATTTGGATGACGTGTGTGACGTGTGTCATGTCATTGTATTTCGCTTTTAGCCGATTGTTGTATAGTTAAACACGATGTTATTTAAGTTATCCTCCCTTTTAGCTCTATTCCTAGTATTAGATGTTACATCGGCTTTATACTTTCACATAGCGGAAGGGGAGAGAAAATGTTTCATAGAGGAAATACCGGACGACACCACTGTGCTGGGTAAGAGCTTTTACCCTTATCATGAATACCGCCTTAGTGGTACACGTATATGACAGTTAATTTTAATGTTTATTTACAATTTCCAGTGAACTACAAAGTGGAACTCTATGATCCCCGGTCTGGTGGCTTTATGCCGTCTTCGCCGGGGATAGGTATGCACGTGGAAGTCCGTGACCCCAACGACCGGGTCATCTTATCCAGGGTCTACTCCTCCGAAGGCAGGATCTCCTTCACGTCGACGACGCCTGGTGAACATGTCATTTGCATGTACTCTAATAGCACGTCTTGGTTCAGTGGATCTCAGTTGAGAGTGAGTAACTAAATTGTTCTTCTTATCTCCTAGCAGGGTTTCTCCACACCAGGAAAAAGTCAGGAGTGTACATTACCTTGTTGCTCTAGTGTGGTTTGGTTGATGTTATACGTGAGGTGCAATTGTTATAAAGTAAGAATTATTTTCCAATGGGGCTCTACAACCTTAAAGCTGCTTCAGCATTAACATAGTATTTTGTTATTTAGGTTACATTAATTAGACAATATTTATGTTATATTGTTCTAGCACCGCGTAAGTCATTTTTGGAATTTTTTTTGCAGAGACAAAAACCGATTAATTTTACATAGACGCAACTAAAGTTTCATTTTGTACTTTTCCATAATTTAAAGGTATTATTTTGTCGTACCTTGATTCTATTTGGACAAAACGACCCGTGTTTCGATTCCAATGACGATGATTTTCAAAATTTCATTACCACCAAAAAATGACTTACGCGGTGCTAGAACTTAAACGACAATATACCATGTACAGATGTACATGAGTAGAATAAATAAGCACTATTGAGGCTTATGGTTATCAAACATTTAATCAAGGTCTCCTATTCATATGCATTACCAATATTTATAAATAAAAAAGATGAAAAACAAGTACTAAGCACATTAGCTTAGTATTGAGTAATTAAAATGAGTAAAAATGAATATAAGATAAATTAGGTAGTATAAGTTAAATGAGTAAAACAATCTGAGGCGACCATATAAAGTAAAGTTGTGTGGCATAATTTATATTTACTTACCAGTGAACACCTGTACAAATATATTGAAACTAGGCATTACCTTCTGCTCTACATAACATGTAAATACATTCACTGCATTGTTAAATTTTTAAGGAATAATATTAGCGATATA
>MOOZ01000537.1:165967-178844 GCA_002930495.1 Cecropterus lyciades | reverse complement strand
GAACAGAAACTGTCGGAGCACGGCCGCTCCCCAGGCATGATCAACTCGCCTGGCGGGAGATCTCCCTTTGCCAAACATATAAATATGCAAATAAAGGTTTAAAAAAAGGCTTTCAGGAAGGATTAAATTCCCTCTCATTATGTCTCTCAATGTGAAAATTTGTATTCTATTTCTTCATCTTGTCACTTATTCAACAAAATAATGAAATTCAATTGAATTGAAAGTCATGAAAATATTATACTATGAGAAAGTCTTAGACATTTTACCAGCATACCAGTGTAATAAACACTGTGTTATAACCCTTTGCTGCGTTGTATGAAAAATAATACAACACAAAAATGTGAATTTTACAGATGAGGCAGATAAAAATTATATGGACTTATTGTTTTTATGTTTTTGATAAATGATGTTGAAATAATAAAAATACACTGCAGTCAATGACTAAAAGGCCATTGATCACAGTATATTTTTATTAGTAGTCAGAGCACCAAGTTTTCAATTTTAAAATAATATAAAATGAGCATTACACTGTACCTTTAACTCAAAGTTGATAAATTTTGAATTGTGCTGTTATTCATGTAAAGCAATGACTCGTGTAATGCCGATAATGTTATATATTGTTTACAATCAACATTTATCAGGTACACCTGGACATCCAAGTGGGGGAACATGCAGTGGACTATGCAAATGTGGCGCAGAAGGACAAACTGACAGAGTTACAGCTTAGAATCAGACAGCTAGTCGATCAGGTTCACCAGATCACAAAGGAACAGAGTTATCAGAGGGTAATATATATTTTTTCTATATAGCAATAGCGAACAAGCATGTAGTCCATCACATTTGCCTACTGTTGCCTGTGGACATGGGTACAGCAATAGTTTTGTCAAGAAGGGGCTCAAAGCATAATTGAGGAAAAGCAGTCTTTAGTCTAAATATTGTTTTGATCCTATCAGTAGCGTAGCTAAGTAACCAAAGGCCCTAGGGCAAAAAATAAACTAGGGCCCCAAATAAACTATCCGGTTTATTTATGTTCCAAACATGGGAGTCATTTTCACTAGTTCAATTTATAGTTTGTAAGTCCGAGGGGCCGCCTGAGCTTGGAGACCCCTGGGCTCTGCCCCGTCTAGCCCTCCGGTACCTACACCTCTGATTCCTATGATAGTGAACTGAATCTGTAATAAATTATGAAATTTATTGTGAACCCGGTTATATATCCGTAATCATAAAAGAGTTTAGCCTTAGATACACTGCTATCCTTGAAGACTAAGTTGGAAAGCCTTGTATAAGGTGGTGATGCCTTCTAAGTGCAATCATAAAAGATCCTACCACATTTACAATGATTGTTGATTGAGTTCATAAAGAAAGACTTAAATAAGTATCAACAACAGGGTTATATTATCTTAGTTTTACTAACCGTGACAAGAAGAAACTCGTGCCATCACTGCTTATTATTACATAGCAGAAATAGGTATAAAAGGAAGGATTCAATGGAAACATGAATTGCAACTAATATACTGATTTAGACTTAATGTTTCAGCATCGTGAAGAACGCTTCAGACAAACATCAGAGAGCACAAACCAGCGTGTCTTGTGGTGGAGTCTCCTTCAAACGGGAGTGCTAGTCGGTATCGGCTACTGGCAAATGAGACATCTCAAGAGTTTCTTTGAGGCTAAAAAACTAGTTTAAAACAACAATACTTAGTTTCACATTTTATTAATTTTATAGTTTACCTGTGTTAATTTATAACAAGCATCATCGTTAAATTTCACAACTTTTCAACATCTTTTGTAAAATATGATCTGTATTTTTCAATAAAAACATCAAATAAAATTCATAATTATTTATTGGTCCTGTTAGTAATAATATTTTTACTGTAGATTATATTACAATACAGCTTTCATACATTAGGTGAAAGTATTAGCTTATGATTTAGCACCAGTTTACTGTAACATATAAAGTATTAATAACTTAACTGTTCATGTAATATTTTATCTAGCTTCAATATATTTTGAGTTATTAAGAGGTCAAAAGTTGTTCCAAATGATTCGTGTAAATAACACACATTTCCGCGTGTTTCGATATTATTTTTATTTGTACTTCTATATAATTCGATGTTTTTAAACATAATTTGTTAATGAGATTGGTGTTGGTGTTGGGGTAGTGAGAGTAAGTAAGAGATTAAAAAATCCTTATTGTTATTTCAAGTTGTACACAAACAAAAAATAGTTTTTGAGGCATCCATTTTAGTTAATATACCTGTGCCAGGGTGCCCCTCTCCACCGTAGCTTACAAACTTAAAAACTAATGAAATTTTTATTAAAACTTCATCTTACTTATTACTCTCCCAAGCCTAATTGGGAATAGATAAGCAATTGGAATGTTCAATCTAATCACAGGATTTATTCAATAGAAAAAGTGCATTTAAAGGTTATAAAAAGTTCAACTACTTTTTTCTAAATATAATGTTCATTTGAGATTATTTTTATGGTCAGTCCATGGAGCCTAGATTTTCAGAATTCCATATACACAAACAAATGTTATACCTACAACATTATATTTTTATGGTGACGAGCGGGGGGGGAATCTTCAAAAGGTACACCGAGACCTTGGGAGAGACTCCAGGTTATGTGGGATTTTTACCCATTAAACCCCCTCAGTGCTTACAGAGGACTCCAGGATCTCCAATGGAATGCATTGGTGCGTACATACCTACAACCTAGATAAAAAGCAATAAATCCTAATATTAAAAATACCCTAAAAAAGTTTCAAAAGGTGTTCTTGAGAAAAACCAGTAATAGTGCTAACAATTTCACAAACATTCAAATGTAGTTACAATTCTTAAATACCTAATAAATTTAACTAGTCGTCCACCTTTTAACTAATTGGAAAGACATTTTTGTACTATAAGTATATTGCTCCATTTGATTCGAAGATCACAGCACTAAACATTAATTTTTATTAATAATAGAAGTAACTTACATAGTTTATAAACACTTAAGTGGATGTCTCAGAGTAATTATAAAGTATAGAGTTAACCTACTTTGTTTGAACTGTAGGCACAGATGTGAACGCCATCATATTTTATTATGCGTTGGGTACTCACAATATGCAGTTGTAATCTCTTTACACCATTACAACGAGCAGTATAAGGCAAAGAATTATAATTTAAGTACAAGTAGAGTAAGTTAAAGGTAATTTCCTTGTTTAAATAGTAAATATTGTAATACTGATATAATGTGCTATGGTATAATAAATATTGCAATATTGACGAATGTGCTATGAACACTAGTATGAATGTACATTACGATCACAACAGGGTTAGTTTTGAATATTAAAAGCACATCCACTTACTCTTTATGCAGTTGTTAGTGACATAGATGCACTATACTAATTATTACTCTGAGGAAAATCTCTAATCAACTACAAATAGAGTTCTATATAAAGTTGGTCACAGATGTATTACTCATGAAGACTAAATTGGAGTGCCGTGTCAACTTTTAATTGAAAAACAATATTAATTTGTAGCCTTAATCCTAAACATATTATCCATGCATTTAATAAACAAACTGGGGTTAGCTTTAGGAAATGGCACTAATAACTGGAAATCAACGGTTTCAAGCGTATTTTCTAGAGTATCACAGGTGCAGTAGTACAAATGGCCATCCACTTGTAATTTCTCAGCTAGTTCTAATTGGTGGTTGTCCATAAGATCTTCGTTAACAACGACTAAAAGGGGTTTGTTCGCTCCCAACGCTTCTAAACAACTACCAGCACCAGCGTGGCTTATAACTAAATCAGCGTTTTCAATATCTGCCTTTAGTGACTTCTTAAAACGGTATAAACAAAGTTTCACTCCTTCCTTTTCATACTGTCCTTGTTCTGTGTCACTGTTACCGATTTGAAAAGTTATCTCCTTGCAGCCTATTTTCTTTAAAGTCTGTAGTACTGAAGGCATCATAATATATTCACAGAGCAAATCAAATCGAGTTGTACCGACTGTTATAAATATTTTCTTGTATTCTTGAGGCATATTTAGCAATGTTTACTCGAGTAATTTCTGTTAAGTTTGACAGTCTGCAGTCAATGTCAAGTTGTACGTAAATTGTACAAAAAAAAATCAAATCAGTAACAAATTTGTCGTATCACAATAAAATATATTATACAGCCAAACATAAATAATAATAAAAATATATTTTTATTACAGTGTAAAATATACTCTACCTCTTCATAAAATATACATCACATATATAGAGACCTTGGACCCGCCATTATATCCAGGGGTAGCTAACGGTTTTAAGCTCCCCCCTCCCCACTTCTATGTGCAAGTATGTAAGATAACCCAATACCTTCAAGATGGTGATCTGACTTTAGAAATTGGAGAACCCAAGCCCACCTCCCCCTCCTACTCGGCCTAAAATTTAATATCTGTAATTATTAATACATTTAGCCTTGATTCTATGGAGAACCCCATTAAAATAGCTGTAGGTAGAGTAGAATAATAACAAAGCATTAAAGTAACAATCATAGTAGGCAATAGATATGTTTTGTTAATTAATAATATATTTGGGCTTGTTAGCCTAGTTGCTCCTAACTTTACTTTCAATTGTCAAATATGCGCCAGTTATTTAAGTAGCCGTAATTGCGTAAATTTCGTCGCGTATCCCTTACGATTAACATGCGTACCCCAAGGGGTACGCGTACCCGACTTTGAGTAACCCTAGACTAGACCATTGAGCATAACGATCATATTTTAATTATTTATTCTATGAGTGCCAGATCGATCTTTAAAATGTTACGAAAATTATTTTATCTTCTGGACGACATTAGGAATTTTTATAGCATAAAAAAACCGTTACATGGTAGCACAATGCACAACAAAATCACTAATTCGCCACGCATGCGTTCCTTGTAATTATCATTAATTTTTAATGATACCTGACCTTTTCATTGAAGATGGTATAATCAGGATGATTATTTTCTACAAACGATTTTATCTATTACATAAATGTTTCGTTTTCAAGCAGACATTGGACAATTAGTATAGGTAAACTTATATCTCAGAAACAACTGGACATAACTTTCTGAAATTTTTCACAGGCCTTGAGAATGATAATATACCATTTTTCATATCTTTATAAGTCTAAGTTATAAGAGGGGGAAAAACACGCTGAAACATTTCGTGTAAATAATAAATATACACATTAGTGCATTGCCAGAATGAATTAGGCAAAGCACTACCGTGCTTTTCCGTGTAGGTAGGTAGTATCACTTTAAGCTTAACTTTTTGTGGGTTCAACTGCAATAAAGCTGCTATATCTATGTGCGGCTAATGTTTTTCTTTTTAAATTTTATAGAAGTGGCAAACGAGAGTCCAGTTTACCTGATGAGACGTAAGAACTCTCTCTAATCTATAAGCAACTCTAGGTAGAAATAGAGTCCCGAGGTTGTCCCAAGATTAGTTGCGACCCCTTAGAGGTAAGTAAGAACGCTCCATTAGAGTTTACCCCTTTACCACAACTTACAAGCCCAAACAGTAGCGTTTAACACTGTTGTTATCGGAGTCTACAGTGCCTCCGCACTTGAACTGCAAAAACTTCTACCACCTTCCATATCGGTGACAAGAAGGGAGACACGTACAACTATAGTACACGGACAATAGTACAGAGTTTATGTAAAAGTGAAACTTTCTATCCCTTTTTATTAGTGTAAGCATTTATTAGAGATAATATCCAAGGCTTCAGTAACACAAGGTAGAATATAGTAAAAAACAATTGTAATGTCTTTTGCTTTGTAAACATCCTGTATCTAACATATGTCCGAACTTCCTCACGAAACTTCGCGTGATTTTCACTTACCCACTGCCTTACGTAAAGTTAACATGACACACCTGTGCGACCTAGTTAGTCTATTAATTAAACCCTAAATAATAACGGATTTTTTGATATATCGTCATATTATTTTGGAATTATGACTGGTTGCCTTTTGTCGAGAGAGACCAGGACGCGAGTACGAGAGCAAGATGCATTTGTGGCTACTGATTTTGTTATGTCCGTTTCTGCGTGTGTCCGGAGAAGATTTTCCATCTTTAATCACTGCCAATGCGTCTATCGGTAAAGTTTAGCTATATGGTTCAATTACATTTTTCTTTTTACGTAAAATATGTTTTTGCGGATAGCGAATTCAGTCTATCACATGTTACGGTAGTGCAATCTTTTAAAAATTTACCATCTTCAAGCCTAGACATGCAAGACTATTATGACAGAAATAAAAGGAACTAAACGGTAAAACTCTCCGTACATTGATTAATGACTGCACGTCTTCTCATATTAATTGGATCTTATGGGCTTTATGGAGTTACTAGTGACTATTATCCTTATGATACGTATGTTTCCATTATTCTGGATTTATTTAAAAGTTTTATTCTACTCTTCGTTCGCTTAAATTATACAAAAGGTCAGCCTCTGTGATAAGTAGCGATCACAGTCTGCTTGCTTTTTATATGAGAAAGTAATACTTATTCAAACCAACAGTTATTCTCACTTTACCATAACACTTTTTAATTTTAGTTAACATTTCAGCCGTTGTTCTCGACCGGCAGTATTTGGGAGATCAGTACCAGTCTATCCTTGACAAGATGAAAGATTACATCAAGGAGTTAGCCAGAGTCGAACTCAAACATGGTGGCGTGGTCGTTCATTACTTCTCTTGGACCGCGATTAGCCTTAAAAAAGGTATACTCGTATTTCCAAGATTTAAGATTGTACACATATTCTACTTAAGTGTTTTAGTCAATTCTTATACGTAGAAAAGTGCGAAATTGCTCTATACTATATAAGTTAGAGTAGCAAACAAGCGTGTGGATTACGTGCTCTTTGCTTACCTGACAGTAAGTGGTCACTATCGCCATGAAAATCTGTAAGAAACCTCATATTCAACAGGGGTTCTATCTAAAGTCAATCACAGATGCGTTGCGACTCCCATGGATTAAGATAAGTCGACTCCTATGAAAGTAAGCCGACAGCCACACCCTTCCACCGAACGCAAGAATTACTACGCTAGAAATTGTTGTGGAAGTGGTATCTTTACGATCGAACGGTCCTCGTTCTACCACTTTTTTACCAATGCATGATTATTTGTTATAGTAAATTAATAGACTCTATCATTGAGTACACTACACTGTATTAGTGTTTTCTTCTCCTCCTCTCCTCTCTTTACTTCTGATTGTTCGTCGATCATTTATAATTATTTTATCTTATGCGATACTCTACATAAAAATCCTGAAAAGTCGATCTTTATTCCGTTCAGGTTTCCTAGCAGTCTTCAGCGTTGCGTCTTGCGAGGACACCTGGTCCTTGTTCTCTCGCACTCAGGAAGAGGAGCTGCTACTGTTCGCGTTGACAGAAGTCGACTGCCCTCGACTACCCACTGATGTAGCTATAACCGTCACATATTCGGAGCCTGGCCAAGAGTTACCGCAGCTGATACTCGATTTGCGAACTAGGAAAGCATTGAACTGGAAATCCGCTGTAATATTGCACGATGACACACTCAGTGAGTTTATTGTCTCCCTTTTTGTAGACTATTGTTAGTTTCATCTGTACTAATATGTAAAAATGAGATGGTGTGTGTCTGTTTGTAACTCAATCACGCAAGAATCATTGGTCCGATTTACACAAAATTTTGCATGGATGTAGCTTATTTACCTGGTCAACATATATTCTACTTAAAATGTCGATATTTTGCACTATTTAAAGATGACGACTATTTTAATGTCCCGTAGCGAAGCACAAATATTTCAGCTAGTCATATTTAAAATAATTTTTATTTTCGAAACCTTTTTTATGTTTTTCTTGGTATTTTAGGTCGAGACATGATATCTCGTGTAGTGCAATCATTAACTATCCAGATCGAGGATGACGATGTTCCTTCCGTTTCGGTAACAGTGTTTAAGATGAAGCATGAAATTAACGAATATTTGAGGAGGAAAGAGATGCACAGAATTTTGTCTAAACTTCCAGTAAAGTTTATTGGTAAGATTTGAGGACAGATAATGAGCACTAAACATTACGATTTGTAGTACGCTAACATGAAAATGAGTTAGTCAGTGAGTGAGAGAGTCACCTTGTCGTGGTTTCTGCAGGTGAAAACTTCATAGCCATAGTAACATCTGATGTGATGACGACGATGGCGGATGCTGCTCGGGAGCTACTGATGTCGCACACTCGAGCGCAGTGGCTCTACATAGTATCAGACACTAACGCGAAAACTGGCAACCTCTCGAATCTGGTCAACAGCCTCCACGAAGGAGAGAACATAGCTTATATCTATAATATCACTAGTGATGAACCTGAATGTGAGGTACGTAATAACGAGTACATAAATATATGATCATTTACCCATTAATATCCATTTGGTGGGCTCGGTGTCTTTTCTTTAAATTAGAAGATTATTGGTCATAGTTCAACAAATGCAGATTAGTAAGCTTCATAGTTTATTTCTTTACTTAATTTTATATGATAGTTTATATAAATATAAAATTATATAAATACATATGTAATTATAATGTGTGTAATATATAAATAAAGGGTATAGATTTTTTACAGTTTTATTGAAATTTTGGAGAACTGTTCATATTGCAAGAAGTCCATGCGTGTCCAGAAGTAATTCCTGAAGTCACCTTGTAGCTACCGACAACCAACACTGCTAGTACTGGAAGTTTATAAAAGAAATAGAAAGTCGATAGTAATGCCCGTAATACGTAAGGTTATCACCGCCACACTCTGTTCTTCAGCATTTTTATTGTTTAGGGATGATCTGGCGATATTAGTGTACTTTATAAAGCAGCATGTTATCGCCTGTAGAGTGTAGTATATTGTTGTAGTATTTGCTTTGTAGAATGGCATCCTCTGCTACTGTCAAGAGATTATGAGTGCTTTCGTGTCGGCACTGGACGCAGCTGTGCAAGACGAGTTCGACGTTGCCGCCCAGGTCTCCGACGAGGAGTGGGAGGCGATCAGACCATCGAAGGTTCAACGGAGGAACACACTTCTCAAACATATGAAAGTTAGTTTAGTTGATAGAGATCTTGCGACAGACTATTTCATTTTCGCGAACGATCTCTATTTGTCCAGTATTTTGTAAAGCTTTAATGATTTAGTGATATGGTATCCTAAATTATCCATTTATTTCTTTTTTGTAGAAAAAGGTGTACGTTTTATATAAATGATAGCATTTAACAAGCCGTATGCTTAAAACGTTTAGTCTCGTTGTTTTTATTTTCATTTATTACGCAATATCCAATTGCTCTTTATGTTATCATTAAGAGATTTCAATAGATGGCGCCACATGATACTGAATCACGCCATCAAACTTTTGTAAAAATCTTGCACTTATGAAACCTCTGATTTCAGACTATTGGAGCTCAGAAACTTTCTGTACTTACTTCGCCTGGAGATATATTGATGTAGATTTGAGGAGATATTTTAACATGTACAGAATAACCAAAGTTTTTTTAATTTCCCCAGCAACATTTAGCCTCACGTAACAAATGCGGCAATTGCAGCAGTTGGCAGGCGCTCGCAGCAGACACGTGGGGCGCCACCTACGGGCGCACCGACAACAATGATCAGCAACTCAAGAATGACAATAATATCACTACCTCAGTTATAGAGAATATAGAGTTGTTGCAGGTGAAAGATAAAGACCTTTTTATACATTATCACGTACCTATGTTTAATATTATAAAGCTGAAGAGTTTGTTTGCTTGATTAAACGCGGTAATCTCAGGAACTACTGGTTTGAATTGAAAAAATATTTTTGTGTTGGATAATCCATCACGTTATGTTTAATGGTTTGTTTTTTTCTTATGTAGTAGCGGGATCTTGTTCTTATGAAACCGCGGGGTACTACTAGTGCACGTGTACTAATGCATATATATACACGAGTATGATGGTGTTTATTTTTAACAGAATAAGGGAGGTTATCAAATTGACACGTATGTACATAATGTTACGTAATATTATTGCAATTGCAAAATTTTTATACATATAAAAGTATATTAGGGTTAAAAATATAATCTATTTTATACTTTTACAGGTGTATATATTTCAGACATTGTAATGAAAGAAACAGAAATTTATTATCACAGCTTTACGGCGAAGGAAAACCTCGTGAGGAAACCTACCCACCTCTTTTCTCTAAAAAAGTTCTCACTTCTCTCTCTCTACTTCCACTTCGCCCTTGGCCAGCACGATGGACTATAGTCTAAAACTCTCTCATTTTGAGTTAATACCCAAGTCAGCAGTGGGAAAATAATCGGCAGACGAATGAAAGAAAAAGCAAACGAGACAACGCTGCAAATGAAATTAAAATGGAAAATTATTATTGCTATTTACTTAAATATATTTTATAGATTGGATATTGGCGAGGACTGGATGGTATCAGAATGGAGGATGTCCTGTTTCCCCACATAGCACATGGATTTCGAGGCAAAGAGTTACCTATTATAACGTATCATGTAAGTATTACACCCGACGAAATTAAAAATCAAAATATTTTATTCAAAGTACTTTATTAATTTACAATACTTTACTTTTAGACGTCAATATTCAACTTCCGCTTTTCAAGGTTTGATTCACGGAAAACAACGAAAATATTAACACGTCCCTTTTCCATAATTTTATAATAAATTCATAATTTATTATTAGTTGATGTTAATTAATATAATAAATCCAATATGTAAAATGAAGTATATCTTTGATTATACATTTATTTGTATTTTTAATCGGCTATTAGTTATTAGCGGCAGTTACTTAATATAGCGTAGCACAGAAGTTCTCGTCGATGTTCTTTTGCTGTATTTTTTTATGAAATGAATAACTCTAGTTTTTAAATTGGGTTATATTTGTTTTGTATCTATTTTTTTTTCATTAAGTAGAAAAAGTAATATTTGCCCAGTGGCCGTTGCCAGAAGTGCGCCCATACGGGGCCGACTTATGGCTACTTCTGTTACTCTTGCCAGAAGTTTCGGCGGTAAATTAACGAATTACTGAAGTATATTCTCTTCGGGGTTTCAAGGGTATGAGGATTGTTGACGTAGAGTCGTAACTTAACTTACGTAACTTACGTAACAAAAAACCACGCAAAAAGAAGCTGCATGACCGTTTACAACTTCTATATCTATATAAATAATTCCGTCAAGGGGTACGGTGGATTTGATTGAAACCTTACCTAAATAATAAAACATAAAAAAAAAATGATTTCGAGACGACAACATATATCCGCTAAATTCAGATTGTCGAGTATTTTGTCAAATTCTAATGGTGCAAATAGTCGCCATATTGGCCACTCGGATGCCATCTTGAATTCATACATACATACATAGTTTTGTTATTTTATACTAGATGGCGTTACAAATTTTTACCTCGCATTTCTGCATCACGCTCCCGCGCTGTTGAGAACGTGTGTAGGTTCGTATAAATATGCTCCGAATTTAAATTTGAGTGTCGCTAGCACTGAGACCAGTATATTAAACTGTAAACTAGCTACTACAAGTGGTGGCGTCTAGAGAACTGGCAGTTTTACGAGTATATGCTTCCAAGTCTAAGGTGTAATACCTTTTAGTTGATTATAACTACAAAAATATCTACCTACCAATAGCCACATATCAACCAAGTGATGCCGGGTTTTCATCTAGTATTCTAATAAATCGTTGTCTGTAATCCAGAATCCTCCATGGACAATCCTGCAGGTTAATTCATCTGGCTCCGTCGTGAGTTACAGCGGACTTTTGTTCGACATCGTCACTCAGCTTGCTAACACTAAGAATTTTACGTAAGACTTATTAAATAGATAACAACAAAACAAAATGCAATTATCTTTCATAAGCTCTTTCATAAGTATTACTTTATTTATAGCTAATAACTTATATTTCAGGATAAAAATATTACTACCAACTCATTCTAAACACAACGCATCAAATGTAACTTCTACAGATGTAAGTATATTTTTTATTTACGAGAATCTCGACTTTGTTCCTTTACCTTTGAATAAAAGTTTCAGAAAATGTGGAGTGTCACGTTCAAGCAACAGTATTATCATTTATTATGACAATGTAGCACATTGGTGTCTCATTTTGTATTCTGATAAATGTAACGGATGGTCTATTGGATTTTTTCGGAATGAAATCAGATTTTTTTAAGATGAAGAACCTTTTGAACGTTATGGTTCTGGAGATATGTCCGCCTAATAACAGCACTGGCAAGTGCTGCATTATTTTTGTAATGTAAATTTGTCGAATGTATGTTTTGAGATGGTGATTTTCCGATATAAAATATATGGACCTAGTTAAAACTAATTAATCTATACTAATATTATAGAGCAGAACAGTTTGCTTGCTTGGTAGAGCGCGCTTATCTCTGGAACTACTGGTTCGAAGTGAACATTTATTAAGTCTTTTTTTCTTCTCTTCTAGTTTGTAATACGCACACAGGCTCGAACTCTCTGATTGAGTGGACTTTCTAACCGCTTCTTACACCGTGTGGTGGTGCGGTCATCGTGTCTAACACGTATCGATCGGGTTCCGGGTTCGAAATCCAGTCAGATAGATATCTGAATTATGACTATAAATTTCTGTTCTGGATCTAGGTGTTTGAGTGTTGCTTCTTCTTCTTCGTCGTTGTGTGTTTCCATGGTATTCACGACACAGGAAAATCCTACGTTGACGCTGTGAGTGTAAAAAGCGTATCTTTACCATATCATACCTGTATACTCTATGTAATATTAATATTGATGTATCAGATTATTACAGCAGGACACGTTATGGAGGCAATTATGAGGAATCACACAAATTTAAAGCCTTCTCCAACATCTATAGAG
>MOOZ01000537.1:44905-59522 GCA_002930495.1 Cecropterus lyciades | reverse complement strand
ATATTCTGCATAGACGTGGAATTATTGAATTGGCACCGAGTACTGTTCTACAAGTTGGAATTTGAAAAGTTGCAATACGCCTTCTAAAATTTTTTCGGGGTACAGTATAGTATCCCATATATTAATCTAGATATTAAACTATATGTGTGCCGACCAGTAGTTTTGCGTGAAAGAGTAACAAACACCCATACATCCTTACAAACGAAGTTATAATATTACTAATCAAATTAAATATAAATTAGTAAAAGCTATAAAGAACATGAATAAATAAATCATGCACGAGTTGGGTTTGGTAGACCGCACTCGCCCTGTGGTTTGTTCTGTAAAAGTTGGTCACTTTGGAAACTTTGTTCTCGTTAAATATTAATTTGTCCTTTGCAGACGTGTTGAATACAAGCTGTAAATAGCAGTTTTACCTGCGCGCAAAAAAATGTAACACGGAGGTTCCCAGATATTTTCACAGATGCGTTGCTACTCCCAAGGACTAACATTGTCGCCTCATATATAAGTGAGTTGAAATTTGGCACACATATAGTTTATGGCCTGGATTAACACATAGGACACTCATTAACGTGGTAAGCGTGACCAAAGTGTGCAGAGCCACGGGAATAACCTAGTTATAAATATATATTCGCAACGGTATTGAGACGCCCTCTCTACTCTGATACTTTATAGTAATGTTGGAAGTGATAATATTCTATCCAACTTAAGATCTTATCCACGCTCTTGTAACAATATCAGTATGTTTCAGTAAAGGTGCCTTTAAAACCAAAATTACACTTTAGTTTGTAAAACTAATTTACTGGAATAATATTATGAGAAAACTGTTCGAAATATTATTTTAGTAGACGTTCGCATAAGGGTAGTATGCTTATTAAAATCGACTTATAAACTAATGGAAGTGTAATTTATTCACTTAAATTGTGCTACAATTTTCAATTTATTACTGGAAACAGTGCTGATAAATAGTTCACATTTACTATCATATAGACTTGTTAGCGAAAGTTAAGACAAACAGAATTTAATTTAGGTTATATGTATAAAACAATAGAGGCGATAAATCACTAAAACACAATATCATATCGCGGTACAATGTACCGTCGTGTATAGGGTTGTCACACGTGAGTATTTATTGCTTTTATTATTATGTATTACTTCAGTAGATAATAGATAATATATAGTATAATGTTGTTTATTTGTGTGCACTGTTCTGTATGTAAATAAATGAAATTTGTTTACAAACCGGTTAAGTGTGAGACGTTGTCTTATAAAAGTATCACTCCATTTCTCTCGGATTTGGGTTTAATCCTGGACAGTCAGTAATATCAATACTGCGTCCTAGGTCTGATCACTCACTTTTATATTCACTTTCATATGACATGTCTGTGTTAGTCCTTGTGAGAAGCAACGCATCTATGATCGACTTCAGATATAACCTCAGTTCGATATGAAATTGCTTACAGATTTCCACAGGTGGGAATGGTCACTTATCATTCCATAGACGCTCGCTTGTTACTTAAATCGTATTAAATTAAAGGAAGAAAAAAATGTAATAAATTTATATTATCCAATTTATTATATCACTTACAATGTGACAACCCTGGGTATCGTATGAAAAATGTCCACGTTTAGTGTCTAGAGCCGTGTTGGGGATTTATATTTATAACATCCTCCTCCGCGCGACCTCCGGTCCGTTCCAGTGATATCTTGAGCTTTATACTTCAAGTAGGTAATGCCTTTTTGATCCTGGCAATGACTCGTATAAATTACTCTTTTTATACTTCAGTCAAGTTCTTTTTTAGGGTTCCGTGCCCCAAGGGTAAACACAAGACCCTATTACTAAAACTCCGCTGTCCATCTGTCTGCCACCAGGCTTTATCTCATAAACCGTGACAGCTAGACGATTGAATTTATTTCAAATTGTTAGGTTCGATTTTTATTATACTTTGATGCAGGTAGAATCTTTATAAAGCGGAAGAGGGTAGATAGGTAATTATTTTCTGAGTGCATTATTATTGAACTACCTAGGAAAGTATAAAAAGGGTTCGGAGAATAAGACGAGGCTCAGTTGTTGCTGGTATTGTCGAAGAAGTGTTTAAAATGATAGTGATAAGGAGTATATTGGTTAAGTGTTATTGTGGTAAATACAAGAGTATATTAGTGGAATCTGAGTTTTATTACAAAATGATATATTTCTGTTGCCGCTGTACAACAAATACTTAAAATAAAATAGAATTTATATTCAGGGGGAGGGGGTGGGGCACAATGGTACGAACTCTTCGTGCGCGACTCTCACTTGGCCGGTTTTAATTAATGAAATAATTGGTCACTGCAGCCTGTGGGCATCTCAATTTCATATAGAACAACGGTTCTATCTGAACTTATTTATAGATGCGTTACTGCTCTCAAGGCCTAAGATCTTACCAACTATGTAAGTGAAGTGTGGTGGTACCTCTCTGTTCGTAAAATATTGCTTTTACTACGTTTCCTTCTGGTCTGGACCGTGTGATATCTACATTTTTACAAACATACAAACTTAGTCCACAGAGTTGGCGACGCATCTGTGTTTGATCTTAGGTAGGATTCCAACCTTGAGCTCCATACAAGGGAACCACCGGTGCGTTATATTTGAGACCCCCTTGGTTTTCCTGTATTTGCCTCCTCCGTGAAAAACCTCCGTGAAAAACCTCCTCGGAAGACACAATGTCTTCCGAGGAGGTTTTTCTGGGTAAAAATCTTACATAACTCGGCTTTTAATACAAAAAGGGTATCTTTAAAATATATTCCCTTCGAAACAAAATAGGACTCCAACCCTTTAGTTAAAAGGTTAAAAAAGGACTCTAACACTTTAGTTACAGATGTCCATAGGCTGCGGAAGACATCATTAGATAGCCTGCGTACTCGTTTAATCTTACAATATTCTCCGGAACCACGTGGCGTTTTGGCTAGAAAGAGGTTTTAGCTGGCAATAAAGTTAAATATTCGTAAAACGCTTTCAACTTTTAACGTTGCAAATCACTCGCGTGCCTGGCACGGGGGCCGTTCTAACAAATCAATCAATTACAAATCAATTGTCTTCTACGGTAGCATGCACGTGAACATAATGAACGTTTCCTGTATATTCCCATTCATTTGACTGACGCATCGAGCTTATTGCAACGGGTGTATGACCTCGACGATTAGATCGAAGCGTCAACGAACGATTAAGTTTCAAGTCTAACTAGTCTAACTCGTGCTTTGTTACGTGACAAAAAAAATAGCTTTTACTCGCTAACTTTTGGAGGTACATGAAAAGTGATAAGGACCTTCCGGATAGAAAATTAAATGTTAACCTAATGCTTCCCAAATTTTGCTATTTTCAGCGTTTTCTTTTTATTTAAAATGGAATTATGAAAGTCTAAAACCAAAGGATGTAGTGACGTCATTAAAATATTCGCCATCTTTAAATAGCGAAAAATATCGGAATAAAAAATAGCCTATAGACTGACCAATTAAATAAGCTACATCCATGGAAAATTTCATGTAAATCGTACCAGTGCTTCTTGTGTGATTAAGTAAGACATAGACACACCATCTCAGTTTCATATTTTAAAGTAGATATAGATGACAGTGTTAAGCGTAGCTGGTCTAGTTTGAAGAGTACGGTAATGGAGTCTTTCTGATTCAGGAAAGATAGAACACTTTGTGGTTTGACTTTGAATGCACCCCTGCCACACCTAAATTTGGCTTATAACAACAGTAATTAGTACTGGATTTGTTTTGATTAGTATGGTGTGGTGACGGAGATATGCGAGGAAAGGTTAAAAAATCCTGTTCATATGGAAACCAGTCTAGTTTTATCGAAGTTATTCAGGACAGAGAGAAGGATAGATATAAATTAATATATTTTATTAATAATGCTTTTTTATCAATTAAACAAATTAGTATAAAAATGGGAAAACTTTCCTCTTTAAAAAAATATTGAATAAAGAATAACCAACACATATTATTAGCGTATATACATATGTAAATGTATTATAATAAATATCGTAATATTATGTAAAAAAATTGTAATGTCTGAATTTCTTCATCATAACGTGTACAGAAACTAAAAAATAAAATCTTACTAATATTATAAATGCGGAAGTTTGTAAGGATGTATGTGTGTTTATTAGTCTCTCATGCAAAAACTACTGATTAGATTTGTCTGAAATTTAGCACACAGATAGTTTATAATCTGGATTAACACACAGGATACTTTTTATCGTGGTTAATAACCCTAGCGAGTGGGACTGCGGTAAAAAGCGAATAATTTCAGTATAATATATGTAGAGTCGTCTTCGTAATAAACCAAAGCAGTTAATCAAAAACAGGAAATATATTAATTTAAAATTTGTTTACTCCAGTTTATGTGGAAAAACTTTAGTACAATTAAAATACTAGCTGTGCCATGCAGCGTTATAAAAAATATATTATAACTTTAAATTGTAAAAAAAATATAGAGTAAATGGATTTTAAGGAATAAAGTAACTATAACCTCAAGATACGGAATATATTTTCAATCCCTTAAATTAAATTCAGTTTTTTTGGATTGATTTGATTTGACATAATATGTTAAAAGAAGGACAAAATATCTAAAACAAATATAATTTCTCTTTTTGTTTATTCTTAATGCTCCAAACTACTTTCCAAATATATGCAATGTACAGAAGTATCGAACTAACATTTTTTTTATATATATGGATTCGTACCAGGCACGAAGTTAACAATGCTGTCGTTAAAAAGTTCAAATAGAACATTGTAGGTATTGCTTGCAAAAATTGCTTCGAGCTTTTAAGGTATTAATTCTGTGTAATAAACGACATCGTTACTATTAAGGCGAAATGCATAATAAACTAAAAAATACTTTTTATTTTTTAAAGTTGTGCATAATTTTGAAGGTGGTAGATTATTTTTTGGTTCGACTCCGGAAGCACCACCGCCACATCTATTTCTGCCTAATAACAGCAGTGTTATGCGCTGTGTTCTGGTCTGAAGGGTGTGGTAGTCCTTAAGGGTAACATCGCATCTGGCTAACCTTAGGTAAGACCTGATCTTATCTGGGGTTGATTACAGGTGTTCATGGGGGGCAGTGGCCATGCTAATACATGTTATGAAAATAAATTCAGACGCAGGAAATAGTGTTCATATTATTTCGGATTTTGTGTAAACTATTTCATGTATTTGTAATAAAATTCATAAACGTTAAATATTTCTAAGTATCTTTTCAGTTATAGCGTCAAATACAAGAGATGTAATGCATCTTTAACCGTGAATGGTTTTAGACTCGTTTAAGATTTAATTGCATATCTCACGTGTTTTATTTCGACAGGACCTTTCTAGAAATTATAAAAGCTAGAGACCATTCTAGCCTTTAGAGGATTATCTACTATTTTGCCTAGGTGTGACAGGCCGCGGTTGGGATTGAAAACTATGATTTAAAAGAAAACGAAGTCCTTTTTAGTCCTTGGGTGTATCAACGCATTTGTGATTTGTCAGATTGAACTCGTATTCTATCTGAAGTCTAGTCTAGTTTATCTAAGTTGCTTACATACAAATTAATAGCTTAAATACAAATTAATTATTAAATGAGCTACATTAAAACACGTTGCTGCAATCATCTCTTGCTGAATATTCAGCTTGTTAAGCCAGCTTAACCCAGCTTAAATGCTTGTTGCTTGCATTGAGCAAAAATATTCACTAACAATAAACGAAAAACATTTTATATTTCCAATTATACGTTACATTTCTATAACAGAGGCCCACGAGTGCAAAAGTCGGCTAGGTTCTAGTTTTTAGTTTTCCGATTATTGAAGTTTACTGCCAGTTAAAACGTCTTTCTAGTCACAGCGTTATAATGTTTACGGAAAATATTACAAGATAGCTATATCATTACGCAGCCTACCTGATGGTGTCATTGTAGCCTATGGACTTCTGGAATTAATCTCAAATAGGTTTTATTGTTCCGAAATGAAAAAAATCTAAATATAACCAACGTTTTTGGATGAAAAAGAGGATTATGTGAGATTTTTACTCAAAAAAATCTTTCAGATTCCTCAATGCGCATACAAGGAAACCCAGGAATGTATAAAAGAACGCACCGGAACTTCCCTTGTATATTGTCCTAGGTTGGACTCCTAACTAAGATCAGACAGATGCGTTGTCAACCCTGTCAGGACTACTTAAATTGGAATTCACTTCCGTATATTAATCGTATATTCAACTTGTTAAGCCAGCTTAACTCAGCTTAACCGCTTGTTGCTTGCATTGAGCAAAAACATTCACTAACGATAAACGAAAAACATTTAATATTTCCATTTGTACTTTACATTTCTATAACAGAGGCTCAAGAATGCAAAAGTCGGATAGCTTCTAACTTTAAAGCGAAGAATTATTTTAAAGTTTTATCAATCACTTTTCTTTGCATGAAACAAAAATCTTTTAGAAGTTTGTTTCGATCTTGTTTTGTTATTAAATTGATGTTTTTACGAGAGTTAATATATCTATATGTATATTAGTACGCAGTGGGTCGTCGTATTGTACATTTTATGTAGTCTTATTACAATGCAGATTTGTCTGAATTTTATCTGTAGTGCTTTTTTACCCGACTGCGTCAGAAGGAAAGTAATGTTTTTCGAGCGTATTTATGTATGTTTGTTTGTATGTATGTCCACTTCTTTGGCACGCGCCACAAACCAAACTGCTTGACGGATTGTAACGTATGATATATCATTAGAATATTTCAGTTTGGAAAGTGGTATAGGCTATATAATTTTAAAAAATGACGCCTGCAAATAGTGGAAAAGGGGGGAGAGTGACGTCTTTTTTAAATATCAGAACAATATGGGTATCAAATGTAAGCTAGTAAATAGATCATTTTAAAAATGTATATATTTTTATATTATAATATTTTTACTTCACTATTTTGACTAAAACTCATATAAAGCGTTAAAATAAATATATCATTAAAAACAAAAACAAAATATGGTTTTACGCAGTCGGGTTTATTGTTTTAATATTTTTAACAATGTTACTAGTTATAACATTGAAGCAGCAAACGAGAGCTCACCTGATGAACAGTCACTGTTCATGGAAATATTTAACATCATGTAGAACAGGGGTTCTGAAGTCAATTCCTGAAGCGTCACTACTCCCAAAAGTCAAGATGGTCGCCTCAAAAGAAAGTGATCCAGCCACAACAACGGGTTTAGATGTTTTTTTTTGTATTTGACATTGTCCTCGAATTTCGATCACCGAGTAATCCTAGTCATAACAGTAGGTACAAAATATTTTCAGGTGGACTGCATTTTAGCTACTTCAGTTCAATAAAAGAAGCACTGGCATACATTCGCTCCTAACTCGAGAGTTGTCCAAAAATAATGAACATCTGCAATGCTGCATTCCCTAGACTATCTTGTTAGAACTAATAATGATACGTTTTTTTAAACAATCCCTTTGGTACATGTAAACAATGTGTAATGAGTAAATAAAGTAATTAGTAATAAAGTAATGAGTAAATAGAGTAAAGAATTTACTTAGAATATAAAACAAAATTAAAACGTCCCGATTGACTCCAAGTAACTACTTTACTCACCTTATTATTGGTTGTATTAGTATATTTTTTTAATATTTAAGTAGTAAACATGTATTTCAACTGATGCTAAACTTGGAATAAAATATGTTTTTTTTTTTTGAAAAGTCATAACTACAGTATTTTTTTATTTGTAAACAGCTTCTCCATTATATGTATACCTATATATAATAGACAGAGTTATCTACCGATAAAAATGATGAAATAAAAGGTTAAATTCTAGACCATGCCTAGAATTCAACCATTCCATCCGCCAAAAGGAACATATCCAGAATTCAACTAGTCTATCCCCGAGGACGTGTTGTAAGACAATTCGAGCGGTTATCGTCTCCGCCTTACACATCCGCATTGCCGTAGATGATCTCGATCGAGCTTAAGTAGTTTTTCCTACATTTTTATGGTTATGCAAATTTACGTGACTGAATTTAGTATGCAAATATGAATATTACTTGAAATAAATTATATTTATATTATAGTACTTTTTGTAATTGTAGTTAAGAAATCTTAATTTCCTCGTAATTATTACCATGGCCAGGCGTATATATAAATGATTTTAAATTTCTTAAACAATATATATCCATAGCAACTATAACACGAAATTGTAGTCTTTAGCTATGAGTGTAGGAAGCATCATTCATTGGAAATGTTATAAATTTGTTCAGTATACAAAATTTAGTCATTCAAACTCATTATGTAGATAAAATTAAGTAAATATGGAGTATCTATCAAAATACACATACATTAGAGATTAAAACGTACACAAAACCGGTTACAAACATTATTTTCTTAATGTTAATTGGCCACGCGCGTGAGTATCTTTGTAATGTTGCACGGCGTGCAGCAGCATGCTTTCGTCATGTCGCAGCGACGACAGCTCGAGCGCAGGCGTGCATGCTGCATGCACGTAGCCGCCCGTGAACGAACGTGGGAAATTAACAATATTATATTGTCGTACTATTGACATTATATGTATGTACATATGATATACATTTCATTTTGGAACATATCACAGATCTATATATTTTAATACTTAAATGGATATTCCACGTTTGTTTGACACTGCTATTTTATAAGGCAAGGGAAATAAATACACAAAATAATGAATTATCTTTATATTGTGTGTTTCTTATGGTTAAATCAACAGTGACATCAAACATTGGCCACACGTGTGAGTATCTCCTTGTAATGCTGGATCGCGTGCACTAGAACGCTCGCGGGCAAGCTCTCGTCGTGCTCGTGCAGCGCGGGCCGCACGCGCCGCAGCGGCGACAGCCCGAGCGCGGGCGTGCCTGCTGCACGCACGTAGCGCGAGTCCGTGCCTCCCGGGAACGTTAGCACGCGGTAGGGGATTTCACTGAAATTATTATTTAATCCATTCTCGTCAACAAATTATAGTCTCATTTCTGGACGCAGGTCTCCTTTCAGAATGAGAAAGTTTTAGGGCACAGACCAGCTTTGCTAATTTTCTTTTTTTCTTACAAACTCTCGGGAAGGGAAGCAATGATAATTAATGTCGATCAATTAATCTATTATCCTTGAGTTAATTAACACGCGAGAGAAGGCTTTGTGTTATACCAGACGTTCGAGTGGTGCATTGTACCCTCATGTAATGCAAGTCTGTGCCGTGCAAATGTTGGTAAGCAGAACAGGACTCGAAATTATCTATTTATCACTGAAATACTTTTGTGTTATTTAATTTCTGTGTTACTTAATTGAATTAAGAAAGTGACATTATAATTACTGTTATCGTTGACAATTTAAGTGAATAATTTTTAAGTAGTTGTTCTAATCGTTATTTTAATTTAAGCAGATAGCAATGTAAAAATCGAGTCTCTAACTAAAGTGAACACCTTATGATAGCCAAGTCACAGCTATATTGTAAAGTAAATATTAAATTGCCTTTGAATTAAATTTCATTTGACACAAGTAATGATGATGGTTATGTTATTTTTATTGAAAAAATATGGTAGAGAAAATTTTATTATTTTTATGAAGAGCCGTTTGGTCTGAATTTTAATTATGAAAGCTTGAATGCGTAGGTGACAACGCCGCAGGCTTAGGAAAGAAGTTGAAAAAAGATAAAAAATCCCAACACGTTTCGTCAGCAAATGGTAGTTGTATTTTTAGAGTATTTTAAGAAGGGACTCTTATATATACTTTCTATAATAATGAAAGCAGTGGCGCAATAATATTGTTTCATATTATTGCTATCTAAAATAATGATTATTTATATTATGTATCTATTTTGGCGTAACTAAAATCATCATTTAAATACAATGCGTAATACTTTCTTTAATCATAAACTCAACCGGTATCGAACATAGGACTTAGAATATTATGCTGCAATAAGTGATTAAAATCCGATAATAAGCAGTTAATTATTAATATTACATTTATCATATCATCGGATTTGATGTTGAAAGATTGCAACATTAGATGAATTACTAGAAGACCCAACTGTCATCTGGAAGATCCCTTAGTCTTCTAGGACGTTACATAGAGAGAATAGTCGTATCCACGTACCAGCTCGACAAAACAGAGCAGCGGTCGACAAAAGGCGGACCGCAGTCCATATCCCGACAACGGATGGTCGAACCTCGGACCGACAAATATTGTCTAATTTAAGATTTTGGAAGGGGACCCATAATTAAATTTAGATTCCTTCGCTTTTTGCTTCCAGACGCCATATTTTGGCGACCTTTTTTTTGCTACTCAAATTGCAGAAATTAAATGTAACTTGCCTCGAATCGGCACTGAACGTGGACCTTTTGTGAACTTTTCAATATCCGGACGCCACTTAAAACTTCTAGCCGACCCTTGATATAGAGCAAAGTAAATTTTATACTTACAGTTTATCCAAAGCAGCTTTGACCGCCAGCCAGTAGGGATTGGAGTCGCCTACAGTAGTCGGTGGTACGTATGTGTCTTTTTGAACAAATTCGTAAGTTACTCCATCACCGGCTTCTTTACACCACCGCTTGATCTGTGTATAAGATTATTGACCATTACTCAGCCTCCGAGCCTCCTCTCAGAATGAGAGAAATTTAGGCCATAGTTTGTCGCGCTGACCAAGTACGAATTGGTAGATTTCACACACTTTTTTAGGGTTATAATCTATTTCCAGTGGAAGAGTAAACATTTTGAAAGAGTAAACATTTTTAAATGAATGAAATAAATGATGAAATAAATCTCTATTTAAAATCAAATGAATAGAAATACATAATTATGAATCAGATGTAATTAAGACCTTAATATTATTCTGGATTATTAACATAATGTCCCAAGAACACAGCGACCGTTATTTTTTATTAAATTGAAGTAAAATTTAAACATCGTTTTGGTGGTAGATGGTAGCCCATGAAAATCTGTAAGTAACATAGGAGCTCTATCTGATGTTAATCTTAGATTGCGTCAACGTTGCTACTCTTAAGGAATGATATGGTCGCCTTATATATAAGTGAGCCGGCAATCACACTTTTCCATCGAAACGCAAGAAATTCTTACGTTAGAAATAGGTGTGACGGTAGTAGGTACCTACCGGTCGAACCGTCTTCGTTCTGCCTACCTTTGTTCGAGCTGGCATTGTGTGCCACTTTTATTAACCAAAAATGCTACTCTTAACGCTGAAATGAAGTTACCACGGGGTAAAATGTTCATTCGGTTTAAAATTAAGAATTTAAACGATGTAAAGGAATACGAAAAATTCTTAAAAGAAATTCCTCAAACTTACCATATTCTCAAATTCCTCGAGATCGACAGACAGCGCCAGTCGGATGTCAAAGGCTGCAGTCAGCTTTTCGGGAATGACGTTTTCTTGGATGCCACCCTGCAAATGTAGATTACTTTAGAATTTTGAACAGTGGTTCTCAAATTCGAAGTTATAAAATCATAGGACTTTGCCGTCTCTGAAATTTTGTTGATCTCCAAAACTTTAGAAACCGATAGCTATCCATATTTTTAGTCTGCCCGGGGACATTTGTATAATATTAAAAAAAAATTCTGCCTATTTGTCTTCGTGTTTGAAATTGTTTTAAACCAAAACTACTGATTTTAAGTTAAAGAATTGTAACATTTAGTGCAAATTTTATTAAAATACTACTATCATAAGATAACTGAATGATATGTTAACTATCTAAAATCTGCATGAATCCGCGGGTATAACTCGTGATAAATAATTTAATAGTTGGAAGATAAAAAAAAATCGGAAAATAAGATATGCTTGATTTATAGTTTTCAGAGGGCGAGTCTTATCTTAGTGGGATATGTTTTTTTATGTGCTGCAAATCGTTAAAGTTCTACTTCAACTTCTTACTATTGTAAAACAGCTTAAATACATAGTTGTTACATAAATGTAGAAGTAATATGAGTTTCGTTTCCAAGTCAAACGCTAGCGAGCCTTAAAATCGGCCGGTCGAGAATACATTTAGACTTTCATTGAAATACTTCAGATAAAACTTTAAACTATATTTAAGTTTTGCTCAGAATTCCATGTAAACTTTTATTTCGTATCGTTTTTCGTTGTACAACTTGTTCAAATGTGGAATTGTTCCATAGCTTACGTATTATGAATATGGTAATGGTTTTTACTCAAGTATCAACTTTGTTTTCTTAAATATTTTTTAGATCTTCCCCTACTGTTTTAATCTTTAAAACTAAGCATGCCGGTTATCTCATCACAATTCTCATGAACGGCAATGCATGTATGATTGGCTTCAGTTAGAAGTCTTGATCTATATGGAATTGCTTACAGATGTCTATGAGTATCATCAGTGACTACTTACCATAGGGGTCCACCCTAGCGTGTAAGCTTGTTTCTTCAATCTTATAAATGAATATTCGCCTCGTGTGAAAAAGTTATAGTGATGATGTTGAGTAATAATAAGTACTGTCGCTCATGGTCACTTCAAACCACATGTATGCTGCACGAAATCCATCACAGATGCTTGACCTTTGAGAACTAAAACCTCACACGTAACGCAGTCTGCTTAAGTGCCCTTTACCTACCCTATGTTTACGATTGAAACCAGATATTCTAAGTTAGAAATAAATGTTAGAATAGGCGTTTCAATAACACAATTGCATTGAAACTACGAAGTGAGCTTACTCTAAGCTACGAGAGCTTACATAAAGCTTGGTGAGGTTGACAGATGTGACGTCGCCGATCGTGAACGCCGGGTTCTGTTCGAGGGCGAGCTTCGATTGCTGGCGTAGGTCCATGAACTTGTCAATTATGTACCTTATCTGAAATATATAAGATTATTATCATCATAAATCAGCCTTTTTACCTGACTGCTTTAGAATGGTAATGTTTCTCGAGGGTATGTTTTTATGTATGTACGTCTATTTCTTTGGCATACGCTACAGCCCAAATGGCTTGACGGATTGTGACATAAGACATATCATTAGAATAGTCTCAGTTTGCAGAGTGACATATACTATATGTATAATTTTTAACAATGTTTTTTTTTTTCATTTATCATTACAATATGGGTATTAAATGATAGCTAGTAAATAGACTATTCCAAAAATACAATAAATTAAAGCTGAAGGCAAACAACTATTTTAAGCAGTCGGGTTTAATATTTTTAACCATAGTATAAAATAGAATACTATTTATTGCACACTATAAACATAAATAAAAATATCAATAACATACATACATACAGACAACCTGTGCTTGGTATAGGTAAGATGTAAAGGGACAAAAAGTGTGTGTGAAGATAAAGAGGAGTAATGTTTTGTAGACAGATAGGAAACATAAAGTACACAGTGAAAAAAAAGTTAACAATTTTACTTGTTAAGTCCACTACTGGGCATAGGCTACCCCTAATGGGCGTTACTGCCAAAAGTAACTGCGTCTGGTGTGCGTGTTGATGACTGCAATGGGTGTTAATGTTACACAGGCAAACGCTGGTACGCATCTCCTCGGGTTTTTTTCCTTCGTTGCCGCCTACGTCGTTCACGGGAAAAGAGTGAGTGGTGCTATTCAAGAACGACACCACATGACAACAAGATATATGTGTGTGTATGTATATTATATAAATTTAAAGTCAGTAACTAATTACGATAGTTTCGAACAAGTTTTGTGTATATGAGACATTCAAACTTAGTCCTCAACAATGCACCTGTGGCCTTGTAATGGGAATCGATTAGAAATGGGCGTCGCTTACCATCAGTTAGTTTGTATGTTTGTTGTATACATTCGTATTATAAAAAACAATGATTTTATGTTTCAAAAATGTACAAGTCGAATATTAAGGTGATATAAAAATATTGATAAAATAAGTTCATAGGCTGCAGTGGCTCACCATAGGATGGAATCATGCTCGATTTTCCCTTAAACCTTATATAAAAAAAAAAAAACGGGTGAAGCCTTTGACTTTAACGTTATATAAAAAAGAAAGTTGTTCCTTCATATCAAAGAAAGATGTACATATAAGTTAGATTATATTGCAAACTTAGAATGCTATCCACCTTATCTTAAGTGGTCACTGATACCCACGGACATCTGTTAGTAATGAATAAATATTACAATCTCATCTATATCTGACAAATTTGTAAATTGTCTGACAAAAACAGTACATTATTAAGGATTTTGGGAACTTTGTTTAACCGTAGCTCCTGTGATGAAAGTGTATATTTAAAATAATGTAATGATAAGTTAATCTAAAATATTTAAATAACTTCCCATATAAATTTTTTACGCATAAATCGAGAGAAATATTTAAGTCAGTAAAAGTAATTTATTTAATTACTGTTTATTGAGACCTCGTTCTTGATATCTAATCGTATGATTTCTATACCAACAATAATTCGATAAAAATTAAATAAATATTTAAATATTTATCACTTTCTATCACATTAAGTTGATTATTTATTCTAATGGTGCATTGACATTACAACAACAAGATGGTACATTAGACAGGATTTACGAGGCGGTCGTTAGTCGCAGTGTAACTTTGTTTAATCCTAGCTCCAATGTCGCTGCATAATGACCACGACAATTAC
>MOOZ01000537.1:5708-29019 GCA_002930495.1 Cecropterus lyciades | reverse complement strand
ACCCAGACCCAGAACAGAAATCTAAACTCATCATTCAGATGTCTGTCTGGCCAGGAATCGAACCCGGGACCCACTGCGTGTCAGACCGATACGGTGACCGCTCAGCCACGCGGGTCGTCAAATTGTATGTACGCGGTATGCCTTAAGAATTTTAAAAGGCCGTCTTCCAATACATTTCCTATTATATGCTCCAGTGTACAGGCTTGTGTTGCCATAATTTTCATAATGAACCATTTTAAAGCGACATTTTTTTTTCGTTCTTGAAGGAGAATCTTTCTAAAGCTACCTAACGCCATAGGAGGGACGCTTATGCGCTGGTATGTGGGATTTTAAGTGCACCAAAACCCTCCCGGTGGCCGTCCTCATCGCTGCAAAGAGGACTCCGGGACCTCCAAAGGAACGCAACCGGAGTCCTCTGAACGCGTTGCCCCATTGGGCTCTACTCAGATGAGCGGCTGGGCCCAACGCACCGTCTGGTTTTTATGGCGGTATGTGACCGCGACCATACAAACCGCCGTCCTTCCACACAAGCAGCAGTAAAAATGTAATTTAATTTAGGGCTATTCGACTCCGTATGAAAATGTTCTCCCTAAAAATACGTTTGCGAAGATTACGTAAAATAATAATTTAATTAGCAATGAATAAAAATAAAAGAAATGTACCGTAATTAACGTTGGGGTGTACGGAGCGAATGCGTAGGTATTCCTGTAGATTTTTCACGGCGAGGTCCGCACTATAATCTGGGTCTGAAGACATTTTCAAAAATTAATAACTTCAACTTTATTGTTTGAAACACACGACTTTTCAATAATAAGATTGTTTCACATAAAATTGTTGATTTTAATTACAAGAACTATTATTTATATATATAAAATAGTTGTGCATTTATTATTTATATTGATTTTGGTTACCGCAGTTGTGGTGGTGGAGGAGGTGGGGTGAACATAACCATTGATATATATATTTTAATAGGTATCTGAAATATGTAAAAATATTTTAAATCTTATTTTAGCTTCAAATTTTGTCACATTTTTTATCAAAAGCATACTTATTACGAAATCATCGTCATTTGATTTTGATATGCAAATTGTAAGGATGATGATACAGATAATATAATTGCTTTGCATGAATAGCCATAACTCAAAATTCATAAATTTAAAGTAAATATATAGTTTTATCCTAATTACATTATTTTCGAATTGAAAAGTTGATGCTCTTACTCCACCGTGTTATCAATTACCTTTTAATATTATTATTATAACTTCATTCATGACACTAATGAAAACAATAATCATTGCTTATTTTTTACCTGGCTCTCCTGTAAAATTATATTTTTGTGTTGTGTTATTATTCATGCAAAGCAGCAATATATAGCTTTTAATTTCATAGGCCCCAGTTATTTTTATTATAAGCGAATTTCAGTTTGAATACTGTACTATTTAATTATCAGAGCTATTATTCCAATATGGTTTGATATTTGTATCATTATCACTAAGTCAGGATGGCCGAGCGGTCTAAGGCGCTGCGTTCAGGTCGCAGTCCACTTCTGTGGGCGTGGGTTCGAATCCCACTTCTGACAAAAAATCTTTTTATTGTCCTTTAATTTTCTTTATATAACTAATTTATATTCTTGCAATTGCCGGTATTACTCCGTGAGATTGTCATTTTTATGTTAATTTTAAGTTGTAGACAAAGCGAAGTAATTAATTTTTATAAACGTTAAGTACTATGAATACAATAAAATTTTTCTTCTAAATTTTAATGAATTATTTGTAATGAATGTTCGAAGTACCTTGTATTGTTTTTTTTTCTATTCATTAGCCCTTTGAGGTTCAGTGCTGGATAGACCGCCCCTGATGGGAGTTTCTGCCAATATTCACCAAGCTTATAATAAGCTCAAACAAAATTGACAATAAATGAGCTTTCGAAGAGTATCTCCGTGTTTATTTTAAATATTTTCGGTACAAGAGTACACTGAGTACTACTCTGAGTAAGGAAATAATAGAATTAGATGTGTCTTGAGATTTATTCACAATAAGTCTTTTGAATTGACAAGTTTAATTCTTTCTATATTAGAAAATTTGAAGATACATACCTATTCCCATTTTCGCAGCCGAGTTGTACAATGTGTCATTATTAACCCATTATTGTATCACTGCTGGTCACGGGTTTCTCTCAGAATAATTGAATTTTAGGCCATAGTGCACCGCGCGGGCCAATTACGAATTAGTAGACTTCACACACCATTGAGAACTCCTTATTTTTTGGAGAACTCTTAGGTGTGCAGGTTTCCTCTCGATGTTTTCCTTCACCCTAAAGCAGTGATAATTCATTTGAAATAAGCACATAATTTTAGAAAAAATCAGTAGTCCTGTTTGCCTTGTGGCCTGGGATTCGAACCTCGGACCCTCGATTGAGAGATCGAGTTTCTACCAGTAGGCTATCACTGCTCTTATGCAATGTGTACTTCATAATAAATGTCACTTATTTTTAACTACACACGCTACAATTTCATTTATTCTTATAGTTATTACGTAGATACCTATTAGTTCACGTCATTATCCATACGTGACAAACGAACAACACGTACATTGGTTGGTAGCCAACGAGAGCTACCGTAAATATGAATGTCAGATAGAACTCGATTTAGATTCTGACAGATATCGGCCGTTATTTACAGTCAGATTAACTGCACTCTCTCGCGTCTCGGAGCCAAAGGTTGAGTAACAAATGATAAACTTGTTATAGTACTAGACTCGGCTCTGTGATTTTTATTTTCGTCTGTTTTTAATTTAAGTAGTTTTAAAAATAACATGTAATATGTATATTTATTAAATAGAATATATATTAACGTTGGCTTATAGAAATAAATCACATGTTAATTTTACAAAAAAATAGGCATTAATTTAAAAATAATGAAATTGATATTAAAATGAATATGACTCATTGTGACTCAGGATAATACATGAGATGATTGAAGTGGGCGTTTTTAGATAATATTTCACGTATGATAATTTTTACCTTGTCTATTACACGTATTAATAAAAAATTAGAAGCAATGTCGAATCTCCCCAACGTCCTCACTTTTTGTTTACTATCAAAAAACCGCAAAATATTGCATAAACATAAGATAAGCATGGAAAATAAACAAATGATAACAATATGACTAATATTCAAAGTTAGTAAAATGGGTCAAATGAACTCAGTACTCGGAAAGTGGAAAGTTACAATTTACATAAACTATTATCAATATTTACGTAAAAATAGTAGTAAACAGTTTTTAAGTGACAACAGAGGCCGATCCGACTTGTGATTAAGTTCATGGTTTGATTTTAAGTATTATTAAATAATCTGAGGACAATTTTTAAACGAAAAATAATTATGATTTTTTTAAATAATAATTATTAGATTTTCTCTATGACAATGCATGATTGTAAGCCACTCAGTGGTGCAATAAGCGTGTGAACAATAATGTTTAACAATCAACTGCATCAGTACCTTATTAATAAATAAAATGATTTAAATAAAATTAATATTAATAAAATTTTGCTCATATATTTATGAACAGAAACTAAAAACAGGAATTTTAATACGTTTCTTTGTCTTTCTGTATGGCCAATATAAAAAATATCCCGTTGAGGATTATTTTGCGTGAAATTGTGTGTTTAAAACGCATGCAGAACTTCGATCTTAAAAAAGATATTTTATCTTTTAAAAGCTTTTATTTGCAAATGCAGACTATCAGAGCACTCGCGTTGGCTTTTATTAAAACGTAAATTATTACACGGTATCCGTTCAAAATCATAATCGCATTACGGACTTAATATATATTGATACCAAGGACAAGGTTATGCTAAAAATATAATTATTTGGATTTCAGTTGACTCTACGTATTTAAATATAATTTTTTATTTAACTTTATACCTATTTCTAGCTTGTAGCAGTTATTGTGTTTTAGTGAAAGGGTGTAGTTGCTAGCTCACACGTGCCTTCATAACCATAATTATCTCTTTCATGCCTTAGCAGATTACATTATGTTTCGCGGGAAATTTAAGCCAATGCCTTGCAGAAAATAGATGGACCCCGTTTAAACTTCGAGTTAAAGGATAAATACTTTTTAATTCCTATATTTTAAACAGCGACGTTTTGTAAGTTATTTTTTACTCAGAATGTAGAAGCACGTAGTTATTGCATTACAATTAGAAATATCTACGCTATACGCCATCTTAAGTTTTGTTTAAGAAATAAATGGTGGTGGTTTTTAAGCTTGTAACGCCATCTAGTATGATATGGAGACACCGGGAAATCGCGAAAGATAACTTTCAGTAAGTTGCCAAACTATTTCCATAGATGGCGTTATTGGACAGGTTTCAGCTTTCAGTTTCACAGACTGGAATCGCGTAATTTCAATAAACCACTAAAGATGGCGCTGTTTACTGTTTTGCCACTAAACAAAGGGTTAAATCGTTTTCGAATTAATGTAGTTGACTGATTCTTGGAAACTTAGAATTAGGTAAATTGGCTTAAAGCCAGATAGATTGAGGATATTGCTAAAATTACACTAGGTCTTGAAATGTAAATTAGATGGAAGGTTGTCGTGATAATGACAATGTATTACTTGCTTTGACTTGCCAAGGAGTTTTAGAAGACTAATTTATATTTAAAGGAAATTAGAGAATTAGTCTAACAAATAATGTGGTAGATCAACGTCATGAAAAGACGCTTGTTTTATTAAGTATTGCAAAAGTAAAGTAGGCGGCGGATACCTTTTTACTCCCGCATAACAGCTGAGGGATAAGGATGTGGCTGAAAAACAGCGCTGCACAGAATCCCGATTTTGTGTTAGCAAATGCTGAGCCATCTCATTTTATCTCTGCACAATGAAATTTTTATTAACCTTTATGTACTGTAAATTGATGAGACAATAAAGTATATTATTATTATTATTGTTTTGTTTATATATATTTTGTTTGAAAGTTGGAAGTAGCGAATAGTGTCCACACTGGTGATAAGTGGCCACTGTGTCTATGGATATTTGTTATCAACCCCAAATAAGATCATAATCTGACCATCTATTGGCCACTTATGCGTCGTTAACCCTAGGGACTAAGTTGGAGCCCCTCTAATAAGTGTATTTCCTTCACCCTTCAAACCAGAATACCGCTCCGCTTAACTCTGCTATTAAGCATTAGGCAGAAATAGGGGTGGCGGTTGTTATCAACGCAAAGCCTAAACTACTGAAGCTGCATGAAATTTGGGCACAAGTTTATTTTATGATACCACTAGAAAGGGGTTTTTAATATTCTAACCTTACGAGGGTTAAAATGGGTTGAATGTTCGTATTATATTATGTGTATGTACGAAGTCGCGAGTAACTGCTTGTACTTATTATATATATTATTATAATTTGCCTTGTTTGTGTTTATCTGCGTCAAGATTTGTATCTTGTGTACTTGTGTACTTTACAACGAATTGAACAAGATTATTATACTTTTTAAAATATCATTGCAGTACTTCATAGCTTCGTTTCATCAATATCTGGGTGGTTGATGGAAACTACTTACTAGTTATTTTTCCAATATAATATGGGGAGTATATTTATAGATACAACTACTTAGTTAGAACTTATCATATTGGTAAGACAGTTCATTATAACTTCCATAAAGGCCAATACATTTGGTATCATTACGGTCAAACTATGAAAGTTTTCCTAACCTCTAAATATCCCCGAGCTTTTAAATTATGGCGAGGTACTCGCGGGATATTACTTGTATTTCATATTTGTATAAACTCTTCATTTAGACATTAAAATCAAATTGATTCTCTTAGCAATACCGATCGCGCAATAATATAATAAATAATATTTTTTGTGACTTTATATTCATTAAGTCGTATCTCAGTTTTCCCACAGCACGAAAACAGCTGAAAAAATGACAGAACTCTTATGAAAAATACAAAAGATGTAACAGAAATTGGAAGTATTTTTGAGCGTTTTTAGCAGGTGAGTTATAAATAGCTACCCAAGTAGTTTATGTTTTCAATAAAACATTTTCGCCGTTAATTATTCTGCGTAAGTGAGATGTCCAGCATAAACCTACATATTTTATTGTAGTTTTACGATGTAAACCATAAAACACGCTCGTAAAACAGTACAAAAAGCCACGTTCGGATGACAGTCACATTTGGTGTTATCTATTACCCAGTTTACTTTCTACATTTTTTGTTTTATGATTTCGTACCTAAGGGTGCTAACGGACCCTATTAACCTCCGCTATAGGTACGATACGTACGCCCGTCCGAAGTTCGCTTTACCCATCCATCTAACTTTTGAGGTCCACTGCTGGACATAGGCCTCCCTTAATATGTTTTTTATCAATGTTTATTGCATCTGGGCATTCGTGATCGGTGATTGGAAGACGCCGTCCATCTCCTGGATTTAGTGCCTTAGTTATCTCCTATAACGTCCACGGGAATAAATGAAAGGACCGACAACATTTCCGTATTATTTAACTTAGATCGATCGCACATTAATTGTTGATTCTGGAGACTAAGTTATAAATTAAGTTATATTTATAGTATTTATTTATTACTATATCATAATACTATATTAGTTATATCACACTTTTTACATCAGAGCACAGAAGTACTTAACACTGTTATTACAAGGTAGATATACATAGATAAAGTGTTGGTTCTCCGGAGCACATTTAATCTCAAACTTAAAATGTTAACCGACTTCCCCTTTAACCTTTTTCATTTAACCTCAAATTGTTAAAATTCTATAATAACACACTCTAAAAATATATTTATTGAGCATTGGCTTTAGATGGATCTTTTGATGTCTTTTAAAATATTATTTAAATGTCTTTTAATATCCGGGGGCGTTTTCACCTTTACTGTTTTAGGCTTAGTTAATTTTAGCCGTTCTATTTAGGTCATAATGACCTCATTCTTACTATTCTTAGACATTTTAAGTGACTTTAAGGGTTCCGTAATCAAAAGGTAAAAACGGGACCCTTTTACTAATACTCCGCTGTCAGTATGTCTGTCACTTTTCTGTATCTCATGAGTTGTGATAGCTAGACAGTTGAAATTTCCACAGATGATATATTTCTGTTGCCGTTATTACAACAAAGACTAAAACAGTATAAATAAATATTTATGGGATGCTCCCATAGTACAAACATGTCTTTTTCGCTCGATATTACAAACGGCAACAAGTAGACGCTTGAAATTGACAGATTATTTAGTTATTATTTTAAAATGAATAAGTTTCAAAAATAAATTATTATATTGAAATAAAAAATATTTAAGAGCCCTTATACAACAAACGTGTTTTTGTCGTTTTTATAGATAATAGTACGGAACCGTTCGTGTGCGAGTCCAACTCGCACTTCGCCTATTTTTATTTTATATGTTACCTCAATCTTCAAAGGAAACTTGAGAATATGTGCGTGATGTCACCGTGCCGTGTGACGTCGGTCTTGATTAGTATCACACCCTCTACCAGTCGGTGTCGTAAAAGACGTTTTAGGGATAATCTAAGAGGTACGTAGCAGCGTCTGCCTGAGTACCGTCCAAACCGACCGTGGCCACCAAAACGCATGCCAAGTGCGGTGAAGAGAGGCCTATACCTATTCCCTCCTTTCTTAAACATACAGACAAATAGACAGACAAAAAATATAAGGTTAACATTTTTTTAGTATTTACTTATTCTTAGCCTTTCAAATTGTTTTTTATTCAAATATATTCGATGTGCACGCAGAATTTTTTTTCGTATATACTTGCTGAAGTACCTACCCGAGCCTCGCTATGGGATGTAACAATAGTCGCCATATTTGAATATTGTAAAATATCGATTTCCATCGTGTTGATCAGGTAAATAATAAATAGACAACCATAATTAACGCTTTCTACACTTATAGCCACACACTACGATTTTCTCCTGTGTCGTGGGTGCACACAAAGACGAATACACAAATATCCAGACCCAGAAAAGAAATCTATACTTATCATTTAGATGTCTGTCTGGCCAGGAATCGAATCGGGGATCCACTGCGTGTCAGACCGCTATGATGACTGTTCCATCACGTAGATCGTCAGTAAATAAGCTACATCCATGCAAAATTTCATGTAGATCGGACCAGTGGTGCGTGATCTTGCGTGCTTGAGTAACACGATCTAAGTTTTATTTATTAGTATACTTAGATGCTTCATAGTAGTGATTATATTGTACATTTAGTTTATTTACTCTCTGTATTCAATAGTATTAAACCTCTTCATTTGAAAACTGTAAATTAAATGTATCTGCATAAACAATTTCCAGTATTAGTTACTTGTATTGCTCTTTTATAATTAAAAATAATATTAATAAAGATGGATTACATATGTTTTTGGGCGGCAGTGGCCACTGACTACAAGACGGATAGCAAGCTCGTTTGCTACTACCTACGACGTTATAAAAAATAACGGGTTCCCAAAAAAAGAAACGTATCAATATTTTTTTACGATATTTTATAACTTATTATTTTGACTATTACAATGATCGAATATACCTATAACCCAGCCAAGTGTGAGTCGGGCTCAGTTAAAAATTAAGTAATATTAAGACGTACAACGGAAATCTAAATATCATTCAGATATCTGCCTGGCCGAACCGGAACTCATTGCGTGACAGTCCCCTGGGGTGATCGCTTCGTCACACAAGTCATCAAAAATAAGTAGTATATAAAGAATGCTCTTAATTTAATGAGATGGAACCTTTAGACTTTGAGTTCGACTTGTACTTCGCTGAATGGAATGGAAAAATTGTGGCAGATTTCAAATATTTGACACGATTTTTCCCTTTGACTATCGTGTACCCCAGTGATTTTATTACTGTAAACTCTAGACCAAGGCTGTTCAACAGTTAATGGAAGTGGGCACAAATTTTGCATCCAAGATCGTCCGCGGGCCATTCGATCTTAGATGGGCTGGAATTGGAGAGAAGCTGAAGTTGGACAGACTTGCTCTAGACACCCTTATAAACGCGGCTACATTTTCTAAGCGTACCGTTTATTTACAGTCAGCTACAACTTAAACGCAGTTTAATTAATTTATCTCACTTTTTTTTGAAGGAGCAAACAAGTTCAAACTTATTATTATGGTAGTAGAACTCTTTGTGGTTTGACTTCGGAGGTATCACCGTCACACTGATTTCTGCCTCATAACAGTAGTGTTAAGCGCTACTGTGTTTTTGTTTGAAAGGTGTGTAAGAGAGACATACTTATCGAGGCGTTTTAACTTAGTCCTCAGAAGAGACAATATATTTCTGGTGAACCTCAAGTAAGACTGATCTTAATCAGCATCAACATCACAATCACAGTTTTGTTCCAAAAATAAATATTTTTTTTAACAAAAAATACAAACTGACTTCTACGCTACAAAACAGCAAAAAATAATTTAAATATATGTTGGTTTCTTACACAGTACATAGTCCCGAAGTCGGCGCTCAACATAGTTTTTTTATATTACAACGACAAATCTACGTATGTCCAACAAGCGTATGTAGGACAAAAATTGTCAAAATCGGTTCACCCAGTCGAGAGTATGGAAGTATCAAACAAAAAAATACAGTCGAATTGAAAACCTCCTCCTTTTTATTTCTTGAATTCCTTGCGTATCGGACCAACCTTTTTTTTTTTTGTTTTCGAGGGGGAAACCTTCAAAAGGTACCCGACGCCGTAGGAGCGGCGCCAGGTTATGTGGGATTTTTACCGCACTAAAACCCCCCCGGTGGCCGTCCTCGACGCTACAAGGAGGACGCCGGGATCTCCAAAGGAACACGACCGGAGTCCTCTGAGCGCGTTGCCCCATCGGGCTCTTCCCAGGTGAGCGGCTGGGCCCACCGCACCAACTGGTTTTTACGACAGTATTCGACCACACATACCGTCGTCCTTCCCGGGGACGTATCGGACCAACCTAGTGAACACTACGCCGTAACTACAAAAAATTGCTACGAGGACGTTTATAGTGTGCACGAAAGCTCATCATATGTAGTTATGCACATACTGTGTTTCTTTTTTATCAGAAATGAATTATAACAAATTGGTATACTGAGATATGATTGATAAAAAGTGTAAAAGTTCGCTAAAAAGTACTTAAAGGTGTGTGAAGTTTACCAATTCACATTAGGTCAGCGTGGTAGAGTTAAGCCTTAAACTCTCTCATTCTGAGAGAATAACTGTGCCCAGCAATGGGACAATAATATTTGTCGTGTATAGTTTGGACGACTGAGAATAAGTAATAATATACATATCTATTAGAACCTTTGTCTGTCTATGTTTGAAATCGCATCAAACTAAAACTATTGAATTTGTTTTATTGTGTATAGGTAATAGGTACCTGTATATATTTATACTTATAGTAAACAGTATCCTCAAATTTTCTATGATGAAAAGTGGTATAACTCAGTGGCTCGATTCCGGAAGCACCACCATACCTATTTCTACCTAACAGCAGTGTTATGCATTGCTGTTTTCTGCTAAGAAGGGTGTGGGAAGAGAGATGAACTTATCCAAGGCATACCAACTTAGTCCTTAAAGGTAGCAACGCATCTGTGGCCAACTTTAGGTAAGACTCTGATCTTATCTGGTGTTGATTACAGATGTCCATGACCGGCAGTGGCCGGAGTCATCCGGTGGACTGCATGCTCGTTTGCTACGTTCATATTAATTTTTAAACGAATTATAACAGTGGTATATATTCCACTATCAAACGAAACTCTATATTATTTCGCGCCGTTAAATCACAAAAACCGGTAAAGAAAAGGTAAAAGTTATTTATGTTTACGTGTCAGTTCGGAACAAAACAATGGTTAGAACTTTAGATCGAGGCGGAAGATGTGATAAAATCAGGTCGAATGCACCACTGCACAGTGCGATAAATTAGTTGGAGCTTTCTTAAGATTTTAGCCTAATTAGTCTGGTTTTTACTGAATCAAGTTGAACCCTGACCCCATTGTTACGGTGTTATCAAGATTGAGGCATCGATACGCCCTGTCCAGTGATCGTGTGCCGTCCGAACGCCTCAGTCGACTGACGGCCGGCGCGGTAGCGTCTCGTTCGGAAAAACAAAACTTTCGTACGTTTTCACGATGTTGAAATAAAAAAATAATAAGAAGTGACGTAGTGTTCCAAATTCAAACGCAGAGTGTTTTAGAAAACGCGCGATTTTTGACAAGTTGCTACATAATGACGTGATAAAGTTTAAGGCAAAGGTGTTTTGTGAAACAGTTGATTTTTGTGTTTTTTATTTTTTTATCTTAGTGCGTAGGATTATATTTTGAGCTGGTAAGATTTGATAGACCAAGATGATCACAATGATGATTTACCAACTTAATATTTGATATGAGTAAACAAAACTTCAGTTTTTTTCGGAATTTCATAATTTTTGAACTACTCCTACCTTCCTTATTGTATTACACATACGTCTAGCGGGTTTATGAAGAAAAGAAAAATAAAAGAGACAAAGTAATATAATTATAAATGTTATCAGATACATGATAATAAATCACGTTCGAAAGAAATAATAACTTAGTTCCCTCGTTTATATGGAAATGACACGCGATAAAGATCCTTTAGTGTATTAATAAATAGCATTTAACAATACATAATAAGTCATAGTGTACATTTGTTTTTAATATAGAAGTAGCAAACGAGCATACAGTCCACCTGATGGTGAATGGCCATTGCCGCCCACAGACATCTATAATCAACAATCACAAGGTAAGCCACAGATGCGTTACTACTACTGAGTACTAAGTTGAAACGCCTCTAATAAACATGTCTCCCTTAACACTCTCTTCACATCAGAACATAGCGCCACAACTATTTTTGTGGTGCTTCCGGAGTCGAACCACAAAGAGTTCTACCACATACTACCTACTACTACTATACCAAATGAGCTTGCAGTCTACCTCGTCGTAAGTGACAATGACATAGACATCTGAAATCAAACCCAGGATTCTTCAGGATTTCAGGAGAGTTCTACTTGAGGCTGGCCACGGATACGTTATTGTCCCTATTAAGATTAACCGTAGTAGCAGTGTAATAGCTAGACAGTTGAAAGTTTTACAGATGATGTACTTCTGTTGCAGCTATAACAACAAATAGTAAAAAAATGAAAAATAAATATTTAGGTTGCTTTCATACAATTAACATGATTATTAAAGCTCGATTTTTATGAAAATTAGTATGAAGGGAGTTTCGGGGAGATAAATCAATTAAGTTAAGTTTCATTTTTAGAAAACGTTGTTTTATCCGTGTTTTCAGCGATGAAAAAATAGATGGAAAGCCTCAGATAAGTCTAAGCTGCTAGGTATACCTATTTGAAAGAAGATAGAACGAGTATGGTTCAAAGAGTTGCAACCGCCACACCTACGTATTTCTAGCGTGAAATACTTCTTGCGTTTCGGTGTAAGGGTGTGGTTGCTGGCTCACTTTTAAATGAAGCGACCATCTTTAGGAGTGGCAATACATCTGTGATTGATTTCCAGTAGAATTCTTTTTTTATATAAAGTTGCTTACAGATGTCCATAGACTGTAATTACCGTCATGTGGATTGCATGCTTTTGCTACTTTATATAAAATGATATATGTTTTAATATTCGGGTCTATATGCGTGTGCGCATCCGTAGGAGCATTTCTCATTAGTAATTGTAAACTTATAAAAGGTACTGATTGGGTTTAATGAAAATTAGTTTTGGGTCTTAAAAATAAGGTTCTTAGTTAAGTTCGCACCGTTTGTAAGCATGAAAACATATTGTTGATCACACATAGTGTCAACATAGGATGTTTTCTACAAAAAGTATCTTTATTTTCGCGTCGTATCGTGTCGTAAGAAAGAAAGAAAGAAAGTTTGTAAGAGACCACTAAGGGGAAAAGTCCAGGAGATGGACTGCAGAATTATCCTGTGTAACATCAACCCCGGATCACCAGTACGCATGCCAGGCGTGGTGACTATTCACAAAAACATTAGGAAGGCCTAGGTCCAGTAGGCCAGAGGACTCGCCAATGCGCTTGCTTTGTTGTAAAGCTCTTTTTATACCATCATTGAAGAGCCCTGAACCGTAGCACTCTGGAAATATATCTTAAGAGGAAGTTAATTCCAAATATTGCACGTTCGTGGTAGGAAAGGTATTTCGACAAAAGGTCAAGAAAACTCATTACCCACGTCACAGACAAAACAAAATACAGTATCTTCTCAGTATCACTAAGATCTTCAAAACACAGCAATGACGTCCGTACGTTCATGTTTTAATAAATAAACGCGAATAAATAAAAGACTTTTGAATGTAAACTTTACGACAACGTATGAGAATGTAGCGCTCGCGCTGTACAAATTTATTTAGATATTTAGACGTGATTTATTTAACTTCAATGCCAATGTTATTTTTGGATAACATTTAACGCAAATATATGTATATTCGGATTCAGAGAGGTGATGGTCCGGTGGTAAGAATTGAGATTCGAAAACGAAAGTTTGAGATTCGAATACTAAGTACATCTCGCCCTTCTAAGTTTTCAGTAATGAAACAATTACAAAACAGCAAATATTGAAAGATCATAGACACATATCATATCATATAACGTTATCATACTAATATTATAAATACGAAAGTTTGTGAAGATGTATTTTTTTTTATAGTATGGAAGTAGCAAACGACCATGCACCCCATCTGATGGTAAGTGTCTACTGCCACCCGTGGGCATCTGTAATTAACCCTAAGTAAGATCAAAGTCTCACTTAAGGTTAGCCACAGATACGTTGCTACCCCTGAGGACTAAAATGGTATGCTTCAGAAAAGTATGTCTCCCTTACCACACGCTTCATACCAGAACACAAAAGCGCGTAAACCAGCTGTTATTAGGCAGAAATAGGTGTGGCGGTGATGCTTCAGGGGTCGAACCACAAATAGTTCTACCACCTTCAAATTTGTTACTCTTTCACGCAAAATCTACTTGTCGGATTTCGTTAAAAGGTGCACTGATATTTTATGATCTAGATGATTACATAGGATACTCATTACCATGGAAGACTAAAGCGGGAGGACCCGCGGGAATGACCTAGTATCATATATATGAAACATATATTCCACATATCTGCATTGTAATAGGAAAACGACGATATACGTATCCTTACGTATCCTTACGATTTATGGAATAAAACTTATTTAAACACGGCGTCCCATTGCCAAATAATATAATCTAGATTATTATTTTATCTTAATGATCCAACGTAATCTTTCCTTAACGCTGCAACGTAACCATTTTCGTAACGGCCCATCGTAACCGTTTCCGTAACGAAAATACCTGAATTCTACTAAGTGTTTGTTTAGCGCGGAAAACTATGTTCTATACACTTCTCAGATTAAAAAAATCTATCCAAGTTCATCAGTAGAGCATTATTCCCACCGTTGGGATGGTTGACGTCGATTTATTTATTTGCAAAAGATGCCAACGTTATTCCTGGATAACGCAAATATATTCGGAAATAAACCGGTCACTGACAAGCTTTTGGCTCCAAAACGATTTTCATTGTGTGAAAAAATTAACGGTATTTCTATTAATAATAACCGTAGGTGCTACTCGCTTCCGACGTTTTTATTGTGACAAAAGTTTTTTTACACAACTATTGTGAGAGCATCTCTGTATCGACTACACAGCGAGTTAAAAAAGTTCATATATCAATTTACACACCTAACAAGAGAAATTATTACGAAATAATATACTAGCTTTTACCTACGGTTCCACCCGCTTCGGTCACATTAAACACGGTATTGATATTGTATATGGTACTTCATTTCATTAACTATACGTGTGGCAAATTTCAAACAAATCGGATTAATATTGTAGTTTTCACTAGAAAGAGTTATATGTTTGTTACGTTACATACATGCGTACTTCCTCACAAACTATCGCCCTTATAATATTAAGTATCATTACACATCGTGTCATATTATCATATCGTATCGTATCATATCTAAAAATGTGTAATCATTTCATATTATTGTTGTACCGCTACACTCTAGCGTAACGGTTCCCGTTACAAAAATGGTTACATCAATTGGTACTCTTCACTTCAAAAAGTTTCTGGGTTAGCGAAATACTGTCCTAACCCTACCATGCCAACACTGTTTCACTTCGATAACCACGATACCTGTAACAACAGGAAGTTCATGCGTGGCAATGAAGACTTCATGCTTGTTTGCTATTTCTATGTTATATGAACCTAACGTACTTTCCACATAACTTACACTCCATACGGAGACATCTGTAACCATACAGAACAGGGATTCTATCTGAAGCCAATCACGGATGCCATTCGTGAGGAGTAAGGTGGTTGCCTCATACGTAAGTTAGTAGAAAGTTACATAGAAGTTGACCACAAAAAGTCTTGTTCCGCCAGTGATCAATTCTGCAATTCTTGGGCAAGAGTTATAGGTTTGTTTAGGAAAGATTCCAGCAAGTATTTTTTTCATCTATGCTAAGCGGGGATCCGGAATAAAAAGACTGCGATTTTTATTGACGACAAATCAAAAATGGTTTCTCGCATATGCTAAGGTAGGGGGGGGGGAATCCATAGATCCCTTCTCCCCATATATAAGCGGGTGCTCACGGCTCACGGCACTGTAGCAGAATCCGGGTCACTAAACTTAGTACACTCGATTTCCATACGTTCAAATTAAAACCGAATGTGAGTAATTTGTCACGATTATCTCGCAACAGTGTATTTATTGCACGGATATAGCAATTTATCTTTTAATTGGGTTACAAATTAAATTAGTAATCTGCATAAGTATGTTATGAAATTATGTTTCAATTATGTTCTCTTTTGAAATTTCTATAATATATCTACGTTCATCCTTCTATCCTTCCGCCCTCCGATGTCCGCTGATCTGTGATCAACGCAAAATAAGATTAGTCTTTCCTGAAGTTGGCCATATTTGCGTTACTGCCCCCTAAGATCAAATTGGAATGCCTCGGATAAGCATATCTTACTTACTACACCCTTCATACCAGAATATCTCGATGGTGCCCTTGGAATCGAACCACGATGGGTATTATGTCAGACTGAAGTAGCAAACAATCATGCTGTCCAACTGATGGTAAATGGTTACTGCCACCCATGGACATCTATAAGCTACTTCATATAGAAAAGGGGGACTATCAGAAGTCGATCACATATGCATTGCTACTCCCGAGCACTAAGATGGTCGCCTCATATATAAATGAACCGGCAACCACACCTTTCCACCGAAACGTGATAGCTTCATGCTAGAAATAGGTGTGACGGTGGTACCTCCCCGGTGGAACTACACTGGTTCTACTTTTGCTTACCAACAGTTGGCCTGCGTACTCGTCAGCTACTTCTATAATATAAAATACTTTGAAGGTAGAACTCGTTGTGGTTCGACTCCGGAAGCACCACCGCCACACCTATTTCTGCCTAATAACAGCAGTGTTATGCGCTGCTGTGTTCTGGTCTCAAGGGTGTGGTGAGGGAGATATACTTTTCCGAGGCATTCCATCTTAGTCCTCAGGGGTAGCAACGCATTTGTGGCTAACCTTAGGTGAGACTTTGATCTTACCTAAGGTTGATTACAGATGTCCATGGGCAGCTGTTGCCACTAACCATCAGGTGGGCTGCATGCTCGTTCGCTACTTCCATACTATAAAACAAAAAAAAAATACAAAATTTTTGAACCTATTCTCGGTAAGGATGATGATTTTCAACCCTAGTTATTACGACGCTGTTTATTGCAATTAAAACAAACATCGCTTATTACTTTTGGCTCGTGAATCAAATAAACTGTTTACACCGTAGGGTAATATGGATTAAAATATTAATATTAAACTATAATTATAGTTCAAACGACCATTAATCGTGCAAATTTTGAAATCACGATATGTTTAAATAGGATGAGTCACGATGTGTGCATATATGTATGAAGGTGCATAAATACGTAGAAACATGTAAAAAAACAAAATCTATGTCTATACTAATATATAAAAATGAGATGGTGTGTGTCGATGAGTCTGTGTGTTACTCAATAACGCAAGAACCACTGGTCCGAGTTACATGAAATTTGCATGGATGTAGCTTATTTAATTGGTCAGTCTATAGGCTATTTTTGATTTCGATATTTGTTGCTATTTAAAGATGGGGACTAATTTAGTGACGTCACTACACTCTTTGGTTTCAGAATTTCATATTTCCAGTTTAAATAAAACGATAACGCTAAAAAATAGCAAAAAATTGATGGCAAGATCCTTCCGGAAAGAAAATTAAATGTTAACCTCGTATTTAGGACCTTATCACTTATCATGTAGTAGGGTTAGCCAGTATAACCTACATTTTTGACATGTAGCGAAGCACGGGTGGTTCAGCTAGTTGTTTATAAAAACTAAAATTATTATTGTTTTTTTAGATACACAAGTGAGGATGCCAAAATATTTACAAAATACGTTTTTATTTTTTATATGTTTTTGAAGTAGCAACTGAGCTTGCAGCCCACCTGACAGTAAGTGACTACTGCTGCCTGTCAACCACAACTGCGTTGCCATTCTTGAGAAGTAAGTTGATACGTCTCGGATAAGAATGTATTCCTTACTGCACCCTTTAAATTAGAATAAAACAGCGATTAACACTGCTATTAACAAGAAACGGGTGTGGCAGTAGTGCCGCTGGAGTCGATTCAAAGAGTCTATATACCATCTTGTAAAGTATTTTTTAAAAAACCAAAATCATTTTTTTCTTCAATTTTGTCCATTTATGTCTGTTTGTAACGGCCAGTTTTGGTCATTTTTGTTTGTCTACATATATTTGTAAGGTCAATGAAATTTTGGCCATTAATTATTTCGGTCTGTCTACGTCCATTCCTAAGTGACTATACCGATTTCATCAGTATTATTACAAAAAAACAGGACTTTACAAGGATTGATATATGATTTTTTGGAGGTCAGGAATAACCTAAGAACTTAAGAAGTAAGAATCGATTTTCATATAAGGCATCCTATATGAGAAAAATATGAGGAGTAAAATCTAGTGACCTCGACGAATGACCTCGTTACGTTTTTGGTCACGGCGAAGTTTCGCCGTGACCACGATCCATGTAACTGGGTCGAAATATCGGCAAAAAGAAATTCAAAACCGCATATCGTGAGTACCCGTAACATATTGAAATGTATCAATTCCGCGATAATATTAGCCTAAAATCATAAATATTTATTTATTTATAGGAACCGCAACATATATTTCACATTTTCGTTACCTATATATAACTTAAAAAACGTACGATTGTTTACGTAATACGTAAAACAATCGTACACCTGACGAATGTTTGTTTAGTTCTAAAATACACGTAAGTAGGTCACGTTCAGTGCCAGACACCCACAAATAAAACCCTAAGAATAAGTTGGAGGTAAGTGTAAAATAAAATGTTATACTTGTCATATTGAGAGTAACGTCGGTAAATACAAAATTACTTCACAACATTTACAAAGCACCCATCTTCTGCTGCATATTTTCGTGCTGCTGGTCTGATATGAGCAGTGATGGCTGAGTCCCTTAATCGAGGATCCAGATTGGTGGTATAAAGGGTTGACGAGGTTTTGGTGCTACTGCGTCAGAAGGTGGGTAATGTTTTTTTGGGCGAGTGAATGTATGTTGTGTCCATATCTTTGGCACGCGCTACAGGCCGAACGGCTTGACGGAATGTGACATACCATTAGAATCTACTCAGTTTGCAGAGTGACAAAGACTATATAATTTTTAAAAATGGCACCTGTTATTAGGAACAAAGGGGGGAAGTAACTTAAGTAATGGGGGAATCGAATGAAAGTCAGTAAATAGACTATACATGATATTTTTATGTTACACAAATTCCAGAAAAGAAAATAGCAGCCTAAAAATTTTAGTTTTAGTAGTCGGGTTTTTACTTGTTTTCATAATTATTTCTTTTTCTCTTTTAAATTGGGTTCTTCGTTTTTATTAAAATGTATTTAATTTTTATTTAAATTAATTTACATTCATGCATTTGAGGTGACAGCGTTTGCATAGCAAGTAGGTACACCAAACAAAATACCTAAGAGAATATGGGCAAGAACAAAAGCAACGCACCCATTTCACACGAAACATAGCTTTTAAGTACAGATGTTATAATCTAGTGTAAAGAATGCTTACATTATGTCCGTGGAATGAGGAAAATCGTATATAAGCGGGAACAATAAAAATGTGTCTATGGGACGAGATTTTTAAATTACGTGGTTGTTAGGAAGTCAGGAATGTCTTTTAAAAATATATAATTTAAAAAAAAAATTGGAAAAAGTATGATTCAGCCGGGGAGGTACCACCGCCACACCTGTTTTTAACGGAAAGCAAGTCTTGCATTTCAGCGGAAGGGCGTGGGTGTCGTCAAGCTCTTACATGAGACGACCAATTTAGTCCTCGAGAGTAGCAACGCATCTGTGATTGGTTTTAGGTAGAACCCCTGTTCTACGAGAATGAAGCAGGGCTTGAGCTTACAGATGTCGACAGACAGCTGTGGTCATGTACCTACAGGTGGACTGCAGAATTGTTTGCTACTTCAACTTTAAAAAAGGAACTATATTGTCCTAGTTAATTGTAAGTGCAGCTTCTTAATCTGAGAGACCGAGGTTCAAATTCCAGGCAAGTTCTTCTAAGACAAAGTTATGTGCGTATTTGAAATTAATTATTTATCGATTGTATAAATTAAGAAGTTCTTGGAGAAAAAAATCATAAAGGTTAATGAGGTCTACTGACCTTTTCTCTTTAATTTTGTTGTCGAGGGAGAATCTTCAAAAGATACCCGACGCCGTGGGGGCGATGCCAAATTTTGTGGGATTTTTACCGCACTAACACTCCCTCGGTGGCCATCCTCGGCGCGCGAAGAGAACTCCGAAATCTCCAACGAAACGCAAATGGAGTCCTCTAAGAGCGTTGCGCCATTGGGCTCCGCCGAAGTGAGCGGCTGAACCCACTGTACCCTCTGGTCTTAACGGCAATATGCGGCTATACACGCGAGCTTTCGAGCTCACTCTAGCCGCCCGCAACCCCAGAAGCCCCCTTTTAGTCTCCTCTTACGACAGTCAGGGGATACCGTAGCCCTAATCTAATCTTGAAACTACAGGGGCGGGTCTATTGTGGCCTAAGCGCCTCACTGTGAGAGGAAACATGTGCCAGTAACGGCTTGACGACGGTTGATGGTTGACATTTAGGTAAGGAAAAACGTACACAATTTCACAGCACACATTTCACACACTTAACATGGAAATAGTAAACGCTGCTGTGATTTAAGAAAAAAATAAGTGAATGTTACACTATACTTCGTATATTGATAAAGAATATTTTTAGCGCATAAAGTAGATAGTAAGATATTTATAGATTGCATATGTTTAAAGACGAAATAATTTCCTCTTGCTTTTGTATTATCAATAGAATATTAAGGCATTAAAGGTGGATTCACTATCATAGAATACGGAATTCGGAGAAATGCGTAGACAAACATACATTCATACAAATTTCAACAACAAATTGTTAATAAAGTTTAGAAATGTGATAATAAGCACAGTTCCAATAATCCATATAAAAGGGAAAGGATGCTCACTCACTCATGTATTGATTAAACATCTCAGAGCCTAAACTACTTAAGGTTGAAACGTGAAATTTTCACAAGAGGTTTTATAACGTACACGTCAGCTAAGGGGTTAAATATGGGATGAAAGTTTGTATGAAAGTCCGTCAATTTTAACACAAGCTCAATGGAAAATCATATATATATTTAGTTTTATCGTTCGATATAATGAAACATCTATTTTACTGTTCTCGAAAAATCAACCCTTAAGTGGGCTAAATAGGGGTTGACAGTTTTTTCACAAGTTCGCCAAGTTTGATGCGAACTCAATGAAACTTGGTATTTGGCTTTATCACTACATAGTATAAAACAAAGTCGCTTTCTCTGTCCCTATATCCCTTTGTATGCTTAAATCTTTAAAACTATGCAAATGATTTTGATGCGGTTTTTTTTATAGATAGACTGATTGAAGAGGAAGGTTTATATTTATAATAACATCCATTAAATAGTGAAGAAATACTGTTATTTTTAAGGTTTCTAATGTGATGTCATAAATAATTACACTTTTTCCGCTTACATTGCAAACGCAGGCTGAACCCTACGAGATTTATCAAAATAATGTACTAAGTATTGTACACATTGAAAAGGTCTTCAGAATACTCCGCGATGGTATATGTCTATCTCTTTTGGATATCCCACAATAACATTTTTTGTCATTTACTTTTTACAACAAATAATGGCTAATTTTCGACGCGATTTTAACCGCGTCGAAAATTAGCCATTACAGCATTAATCCATATCCAATTAAATACCTTAAATACATTGTAGATTAAATATAGATCTATATGGCCCTTTACAGCATATGATGTACATGAATATTTTCGAAGATATTACAGATTTAAAAATTGCGAGACGTACATAGCATTTGCGGCGGTACCGGAATAAGGTACGTCGGCGGTACCAGTAAAAGAATAAAATAGAGATTATTAAAGGTATAAAATTTCGGTTAATGTATGTCACGTCTTTCTTTTAAACGTGAGTGAAACCGCGGGCTCAGCTAGTGGTTTATTAAATTGAAACATTTATTTTACCGTTTTCCAAAAATCAACCCCTATGGTGGTCAAATAAGGGTTGCAAGTGTTGATGAAAGGCGAATGAAACTTGGTATTTGGCTTTGAAGTTTGATATACACACTTATTTCACCGTTTTACGAAATCAATTCCTAAGAGGGTTGAATAAGGGTATCTGTGACGGATATCTCCAAAATATAGAAGAAATATAACACAGTTTTCAAGTTTGGACCGCGAAAATTTTAGATTCAGGTTTTTAGTAAGATGTAAAAATTTGGTTCTTTTTGGAATAATTTTTTGGATGTAAAATAGGCGAAATCAACACCCACTAATGTCGCCAACACCACAGTCGTTAGGAGTCGTTAACTATTGACAAAATCCCCAGTAGAGGAAGTCTATATCGAGCAGTGGATCTCAAAAGTCTAATGGATGGATAGATTATAATTATATACTTTTTAGTCTGGGGTACTGCTAGTATTAAATAAATACGTATCAAACTGAGAACGTACTTTTTAAGTCCGTTTAAAACAATTTAAAAATCACACTTCTTTTTAACCGATTTTATATTTTTTACAATTATATCTACGCATAAAAGACATACACTTCAACTTATTATAAAATCGATGTCAATTATCTCCCTTCCACAACAAACATGATTACGAATTTTAGTCTCTTTATTAGACAGTGTTGGTACTTTAATATTTTGTAGTAGGCTAGTATCAAGTTATAAGGTTACATGCGTATATATTACGTACATATTCAGGAACTTTCAGCACCTAATATGTACAGCGCCTACAAAATCTAACAAGACTCGTAAATATTCATTTGCTCTACAAAGTTTTGCAAGGGTTAACATAATACATTTATATGAAAATTAAGTACAAACGTAAACAGACAATAATTGAAGTTATAAAGCTGCGTTCACTTGAACTGTATTTCTTAAAGAAATTCCTGTGCTATTGTTGTAATATTTGTTAATATATAATAGTTAATGTAGTCGGGCTTTTCGGCGTGATTTTTTGTAAAGTAACAAAAATATGGAACGTTACAGCTAAAATATTGACTATGAAATCAAAATTAGGTTTTGGAAATATCGGTTTATTTTAAAATACCTTTTAGAAAAACGCATATACTTATTTTGAACCTGATTTAAATTCGTTTCTGTATTTTTGACTTAATTATATTGCTCCCATCAAACCATAAACCGTTTGAGGTCCACTATTCGACATAGGCTTTCCCTAATAGAAGTTTTTACCGATCGGCACCGAGTCTGCCATACGTGTTATTGACTGCAGTGAGTGTTGGTGATACACAGGAAGACGTTACTGCTAATATTCTGGATTTGTTGAAATGTTTTCGTCGACTCCTGCAATATCCACGAGAAGAGAAAGAGTGGAGCTATTCAAGACCGATATCAAACGGCCATCAGGAATCTGAGCAAAATAGTGTTCAGTTTGATACAACCATCGTGTATTCCGAATCAATCTAGTCCAAGCAGCACGCAATACATGTGGAACATTATGCAGTCTGAGCCAATGTATGTGCCATTTGTGCATGTAGCCCATATACTATAAGCCTATTTACTTAGACAAATTAAAATGCAGTC
>MOOZ01000536.1:29700-42405 GCA_002930495.1 Cecropterus lyciades | reverse complement strand
AAGCAGTGATAATTAATTTCTAATATGCACATCATTTTAGAACTAGTAAAATTGTTAAAATAGAAAAAGACGACTGCTTGAACGATTTTTTTACTACTACTACTAGCTTTCGCATCGTGATAAAAAAAAACATCCTCTTTTTCCCCTATTTGCAGGTGACATTTTTAATTATATAGCCTATGTCACTTTCCAAAGTGAGGCGTTTTTTTTTATAGTGTGGAAGTAGCAAACGAGCATACAGCCCACCTGGTGGCTACTGCCGCCCGTGAACATCTGTAATCAACCCTAGGTATGACCAAAGTCTCACGTAAGTTTAGCCACATATGCGTTGCTACCCCTGAGGACTAAGATGGAATGCCTCGAAAAAGTATGTCTCCCTTACCACACCCTTCACACCAGAACACAACAGCGCAAAACACTGCTGTTATTAGGCAAAAATAGGTGTGGCGGTGGTGCCTCCGGAGTCGAACCACAAAGGAACTCTTTGTGGTTCGACTCCGGAAGCACCACCTTCTAATGATATGTTATACATCATCACAATCCGTCAAGAGGTTTGGCCTGTAGCGCGTGCCAAATAAATGGACATACATACAATGAAATGAAATGAAATTACCCTCCTTCTGATGCAGTCGGATAAAAATCAGTGGTGCGTGCCTGGAATTCAAACATGGACCCTCGATTGAGAGGCCGACTTCCAACCATTAGGCTATCACTGCTCTATTATTACTTGTTTTTTGTTCCAAACTATTACAAATGGTTAACTAAAACGTTACTTTTTATGTTTATTATTGATTCCTTATTATGATTCTATAATTTAAAAAATATTTGCATTTGCAAAATTTATCACACCGATCATTTTTAACCCCCGACGCAAAAAGAGTCTGTCTGTGAACACGTAGCTCCTCAGCGGGTGAACCGATTTGTATGCGGTTTTTTTTTGTTAGACAGCGGGTTTGAGAGTGCTGGTTCTTAAGCATGTTAGATATAGATGGTGAAAATGGTGATGAAAAATCAAATATTCACAAGTGGGGTATCAAATGAAAGGGCATAATAAATAACTTACACCTAGATATGTTTTATGAAAATCGGCATAGCCATTTACTAAATACAGGCGGTCAAAATACAGAGGAAAAAATTAATGTTGTCAAATATACCAGAGTGGGGTGTCAATTGAAAGAGGATGACGTCTACATTGTAATTAAATGTTTTATCAAAATCGGTTCAGCCAGTTACTAGACACGAGTTACTAGATATCTAATATTATGAATATATCCATGTGGAGTATTAAATGAAAGAACATGACGAGTACGCTACAATTAAATATGTTTCATCAAATAGAATAATCGAAATTGGAAGAATAATCGAATATTGTCAAATATACATAAGTGGGGTATCAAATAAATGGGAATGACGTGTATTACAATTAGGAATGTTTTATTAGCACCGGATCAGTTATTTACAATGTATAGGGGGCGAAAGTTGGGATGAAAAATCAGATATTATCAAATATACCCAAGTAGCGTATCAAAGATGAAGGTGGTAGAACTCTTTGTGGTTCGACTCCGGAAGCACCATCACCCCTATTTCCGCCTAATAACAGCAGTGTTATTCGCTGGGTGTTCTGGTCTGAAGGTTGTGGCAAGGGAGACAAACTTTTCCGAGGCATTCCATCTTAGTCCTCAGGGGTATCAACGCATCTGTGGCTAACCTTAGGTGAGACTTTGATCTTACCTAGGGTTGATTACAGATGCAGGCAGGGCAGCATGCTCTATGCTACTTCTATACTGTAAAATTAATAATAATAATAAAATCAAATGAAAGAATTAACGTGTAACTCTCCATTCCACTGAATCGGTCAAATTGGTAAAATAATATAATATAATGAATGATAGCATTATTTGTTATTTATTAATTCATTAGTGGTATTCTATATCGATAGATAAGTTCTCTTGTAGATAAATCTGTTTGATGAGTAAATACGTATGTATCGAGAAAAATAAAAAATTAAACTATTCAAAATGGTAAGCAGATGAGTATTGTACATTCTAAAATTCTGATTACAAACACACATTAGAGATCTATGAGTACACAAGAAGGAGATTACGCTTATTAACAGAAGAGACTACAAAAAAATATATCTAAGTGATAGTCTTCGTGTTAAGAAAACAATGTCTATTCGCTGTTGAAAATCAAGGCAGAGTGCAGAAGGATTTTCTTCTTCTTCAACTTCCAAACCTTGTTTGTCTGTTAGCAGAAGTTGTTAAACGAAAAAATGCATTATAATTCAATTTTAAGTAAGTAAACAAGCTTAGTGAAGAAAACAATCAAAAGTTGTGTAAACGACTTTTCGACGTTTACGTGAAGAGGGTGGAGCTTTCTCTGAAGCTAAATGTACTATTATTTTTATTAAGGCTTCCGAGGGCTTTGTGTATGAGTAAAACAAGTTTAATTTGCTTTTCTTAAATCTCTATCCCTTTAGTTTGAATCTAGTATAACTGTGTAATAATTGGCATATTTTTAAATATAGTGCCTGAAAATAGAATAAAAGTGGAGAAAGAAGACGATTATGTTTTTGGATTGTTAAATACGAAAAATATTGACATTTTGGGAACGCGAACTCGTAGAAACACACGAGGTGTTACAACTTATTAATCAATGACGATTGCGCTTTTTTCACTTACTTCAGGTAGGATCTTCTATCAAAATTTAGAGTTATTGCCGCAGTGCAGAATTAAATAGCAATAATTCTAAAATGTTTTTACGTAAACAGTGTTCCCTTTGATGTGTCTGTAATCAATTTTAACGCAAATCATAACTTTGAATCTCGAAATAAACTTATGAATTTGTCTTACTAACATCAATCTTCGAAATTAAATATCTACAAAATGCGGCGTCTTTAATTATGGCGTCAGAAAAAGCCAATTTTATTGGTTCTTTTTCATAAAATGAATTGTTTAGATTGAAAGTATGAAAATTTGAATATTTAAGATGTTAATTTCGTTTTCGCCTAGATAAATCATAAAAGTTCTGAAACGAATATCCCTCTTCCCCTTTATTTACTGACTCCTGTGTTATACTAGATAGTTATAAATTATAAAGACTCCTACTAACATATTTTATTTCAATATTGTACATTTCATTACATTTTTCGTTCAGTCGATAGCAAATACATATTTGTTACGAAGAGAAAATATTACGAAAATAACACGTTTTGTAATAATTCTCATTTTTTGACGTAGTTTCGGAAGCTTTTGGAAAATTTCCTAATCTTTCTTTAGAAATAGAGAAAAACATTACCTTTTTTCTATTTTACTTTTTTATCTATCTTAAAACGATAAAGTCCTTTGTGATTCGATACTTTAAGCTATTGTTCTCGTTTACAGTTTAAAGAGCTTTGAAAGCACATAATTATGTGAGGTTACAACTTAGCTCTCACTTTTAACGTACCTACCGACTAAACTGTATGCTTACTTATTTAGTATTTTTAGTATTTTATATAAATATAGTTTAAGTATATTCGCGATTTCAAGGATCAGTAGAAGTGTAAATATATTTGGCTGAGTATTTTCTTTCAGGAGACCATTGTATGAATTGTGGGTCCAAAATGATAGGTATACGTTCGCGTGTACAAATACAAATGTTTGATTAAGGTTCTCGTTTAGTATAAACGTTCAAATGTCATCTGGTCCTCTTACTAATAAAGCAGACAAGAATTGCAAAGGGACGAACGCTTTCTACTTGTGCATATGAAACGCTGATATATCGCTTATGGAATGTTCGACATTGACCCTTCCTTGATATATTATAAATCATTGATGGATAGGATTACCTCGGCTTTATTTTACGTCACATTCAAGAAAAGGCCTGTGAAATATGGCGTATTTAGGCTAAGTAAGGCAGGATTGATGAATTATTCATTATTTCATACTTGAGAATAACGAAAGAGAATTTAATGGATTTTTTTGCGTTGGTACCTTAGATGAACTGAAAACGAGAACATGGTTTTCTCTTTCTCGATACATATTAAAAAGACAATTCAATTGATATTATAATTATTGTATTCCTTTACATTACCCAAATATGAACAATGTTAAATGCTGATGTATACTGGTTTGAAGGATATAACAAGGGAGATAGACCTTAACAAGACTTTCCAAATTAGTTCTCAGTTCAGGCAATTCTAAGCTATCCGTAAATCCTGCGCTTGAACTATAGTACCATTAGTATGAGTTTTCCAAAGTACCTACATTGCGATGTATGGCGAATACGTTAACAATTATTGATTCAAGGATACGTAATGAACTCGTACTAAGGAAACAGAGATGTTCATGGGCGAGAGTTAACACTAATAGCTAGATAGATTGGATGTTCGTCTGCTTATTATATATTATGAAAAAATATTGGCATATAAAATACAAAGGACTGTCACAAAAATATATACTTTAACTCTTCGTGAATACACTGATATCGATTCCATTTATCAAAGGGACACAAACGAAGTGTAATTAATAGGTGTTCAATTTAAGTCCAATAAGAGTCGAAAGCTTGGATATGAATGGAAAAGAGCAATAAAATTGGTAATCAGAGCGCAGATCCCGGATAATAGTTATATCCTCATTTAATAATTCACTCGTTGCAATTTTCTATATTTAACTATTGTTTTTGACTATAATTATTGTTAAGTTAACAGATTAAACAACGTGAAGAAATCATACGAGTAGTTACAACCTACATATTGCAATTTCCGCAAAAATGTTCTCAAAGGTTTGTAAAGCCTACCTATTTCCACTAAGCCGGTGTGATGCACTACAGCCTAAATCCTTTTTATTACAACCAAGTGATCCATGCCCAGTAGTTAGACAAAAATGGCTACAGGCAAAACAGTTGCAACACTTAAATTTAATTTCTTTCCATGTTTTGCCTAGTTTGTCATTACAGAAATCATGTCGCAGGCAGGGAATTCGCCCTTCGAGTAAGCCTTATTAAACGGCACCATTCAACGAACTTCCTGATTTCTATGAATAATATTCAGCCATTGAATAAAACAGGTAAGTAATGGCCTTGGATCAATAAATTTACTGGATAAATGGATAAGTAACTTTTAATACTTGCCTAGATTGCACATCACGTACTGGAGCATGGCGTAGGTGACAGTTAACAATCGTGACATGTCATTGACAGTTGTAAATATGTCATAAGTGAGGAATAGAAAATAATATTACGTTGCCGTAAGATTTTTAAGTACCTACCTTTTATAATATAAACGATGTAGAGTTCTAATCTTGAGATCCACATACTATACTCAACTGTTCGTATTTATTAAAGCATTTAGTCCGGAGTAGCAAAGTGTCTTCTGCGCGTGTCAAACCACGTACCGAAGCTCCTATACGATTTCAATGCTTTCTAATATTATTTTCATAGTCAATAATTCTATGAGGTGCTTATCAATGAAGATTAAATTAATTTTCCGCTTTGCTTTAACAAATAAATATGATAAATATCAAAATTATACTACGTAGTCCTGTTGAACAGAGTGTCAAAAAATATCTCCATATTCTGTTTTTTTTTTATTTACATTTGCAGTCAACCTGATGGTAAGTGGTTACTGCCGCCCATGGACATCTGTAAGCTACCTTATATAGGTCCAAGGCTCAATTTACAGTCAATCACAGACGCGTCGCTTTGTTAGGGCTAAGATAGCCTTATATGGATGTGAGCCGGGGACCAAATCCTTTAATCGAAACACGAGACTTCGTTACGCTAGAAATAGGTAAGGCAGTGGTACTCCCTCAGTCCAACCATACTGGTTCTGCTATCTGTGAAATTCAATCCCATGATTGTATTTTTTTGTTGTAGTACTTTTAAATAATATAGGATACAATTGTACACTTACATTTCATTATTATATTTCGTCAAGACGTCTGAATTAGTGACGAAAATGTAATAAATACATTAGTTTTCTGTAACCCGCAGCACAAGTAAATATGTTTTTGTAAAAAAGTACGGGAGTTAAACTTAAAAGTACTTGATGTTACTTCTTGAAAAGTACTTATAAAACAACCGCTTACTTTACATAGTGACGTTTCCTACTGTGATGTAATTTTAAGAATTAAAATAAATCCTAGCATTGTAAAAGTGGTATTGGGCTTGCTTGCGTGTAAAGTTTACACAGGAATGTTTTACATAGACTTGGTACATTTGAACGATAAACAAAGTACGAAAATATCTGCATAAGCAATAAACAGTGGCATTAGAGAAACCTCACTAGTACGCAATAATTGGAACGTACGCAAGATAGAACGAGTATGGTGTGGATGCCGGCTCAGATGATGATGATGATGATGATCAGATGGAATGCATCGTAGTTTAATACTTCAATCTTATCAAGGGCACGTCACTATCCCAATTTAAATAAACGTAAGTACCTACCATCACTAGAAAGCGGTGTAGCTAACCCATTACTTGCGTGAAGGGACTGCCCTAAAACTAGCCACGATATTTTTAAAATATACACAAATATTTACTCCACCATTAAAATAATTGTTTCGGGTTATTATTTAACCTACGAATTGTATGATAATTGCGCTTGAACTAGGTGAGACATGTTCACAATTACAAATATATTATAAATACGAATTTTAGCATAGCAAAATTAGTATTACCAAAATACTACTAAAGAGCAATAATCTCAGTAAACTACAACTGTATTCTTTTCAAATATGATGCCCCGTTAATGGTATTAGACACGCGCTGCAACTAGCCGCGTCATTTTACAATTTACAATATACGTAAATACCCGACATTAAAACAGCGGTATTAGAACACCGCTTGCTTGAAATGTTTGCGCTGGAACGAGCCGCTTAGATTGCACGGTGACAGTGCTTTCTGTTTCCGCTGCATTTACACAATTTTTAGGCAAACTACACTCCGCTTCGCTGAGGCAATATTGAATACGAGCCGAATATTTGGCAAAAGCTTTTCACGGAGCTGGAGAGGAGATTCAATATCGAACCAATACATACAAGCAGTGGAGAGGTCAAAATGCTGTTTTTGTGTCGTCACTTGCTATTTATGTCATGCACAACTTTCATAAAAGTACCACGCAAATTATAGATAAATTCGATAACACTTTAGTGTCCGCTTATAGTGTAAAATATGTCACCTTAAAGGAGCACGTTTTACCGCTAAGAGTCTACAAAACTAAGGAAAATATAATTATAAGTATATACATGTTTACATAAAAAGATTACTGTCCATACTGACGACACAAAATTAACATCGTAAATTATTAATTAAAGTCAGGTATCCACTGTAGTGGGTCCATCTTTAAAAATAGCAAGCTTGTAAAATGTTATGCACTTTGAGTTACATACAGTTACAAGTTTAAAATAGACTTAAGGTTTAAACGGTTTCCTGTAATGATTGCACCTTGTGAAATGTTTAAACCTATTCTTAACAAAACAGCTTACAAGCCACGTAACATAAAATAAAATGTTAACGTACTAAAATATTTGTGGAATAAATTTATATCGGGTCTCAATACTAGGCGTATTCGTATAATCAAGAATGACAAAAAATGACAAGTATAACATAACAGTAAAGCATGTTCCTAAAAATGTCTGTATTCAATCCATATACATTTTTTTCCACATTATTACTAATACATTAAATCGCAGAATGTTAAATATAAGTATTGGAGCAAAGCAGATCTAAGAATTGTATAAAGTACTTTCGTTGGCTGCCAAAATATACAATATACTATCGTTATAATACACTAGTTATCATATACATAATGCTTTCATGGCTCAGGTTGCCATTGTATGTATTAAAATTTTTAGTTCAAAGTACTCTTGCACTTTAAAACTTCTGATAGATTAAATAATAGTATGCCACTTTGCAAGTAATCAAACTTCTACGTGTATCTTATATATTCTGTAATTGAAATCAACATAGTGGAATATCTCGATAACTGCACATTGCTCCAGGCATACTGCGCATTTAATAGATCAGAACTTGAATATTGATGTATCAGGTATTCACTAACCAAAGAATAGATTTAACTTACTCGTGATTCAATTAGTTTATAATATGAGTAACATTTTAAAGTTGCGGGAAAATTTTTTTCTTACGAGTGATCATTTAAAGGTTCAGGAACCAGTTTAGACCGACCGGGGAGGTACCACCGCCACACCTCTTCACCGGTATTTCTAGCGTGAAGCAGTTGCGTTTCGATGGAATGGTGTTTTTGCCGGCTAACTTATATGCAGCACCATCTTGGTCCTCGGGAGTAGTAATACATCTGTGATCGACTTCAGGTAGAACCCCTGTTCTATTTGAAGTTGCTTACTGACATCTATGGGCGGTAGCAACTATTTACCATCAGGTGGACTGCACGCTCGTTTGTTACTTCAAACTGATAAAAAATAAACCGAAGACGCAGGCATTTCGAAGATGGTAGAACTCTTTGTGGTTCGACTCCGGAAGCACCACCGCCATACCTATTTCTGCCTAATAACAGCAGTGTTATGCGCTGGTGTGTTCTGGTCTGAAGGGTGTGGTAAGGGAGTCATACTTTTCCGAGGCATTCCACCTTAGTCCTCAGGGGTAGCAATGCATCTGTGGCTAAGATTAGGTGAGACTTTGATCTTAGCATCTTACCATCAGGTGGGCTACATGCTCGTGTGCTACTTCCATACTATAATATAAAGGCTGTTTATGCTGTCCTCCGGAAACAGGTTCGTTTAAATGAAAACTTCTCGAAAATAAAATATAATTGTAAATCCGGAATCTCATGTGAAATTGAAGTAGGCTAAACTGTGTGTGAAAGATAAGTTAACTCTTCATTGGTGTTGTAAATTTTGCAAAAACATCGTAGATATCTGTTAATCCTTAAAATCTTTTTGTCGTGTCGTGACGTGACGTTTGATATATTATGTATACGGTACATTATTACAAATGAACAAAAATGCTGCTGACTCTGTCTGGAGGACTATGTTTGGGGGCCTCACCGCTACACAAATCACTCGCGAGACTGTTCGAGTTCTGTTGTCTTTTCTGGGGTTGATTAAAGATGTCCATGAGTGGAGTGTCACTAAAAACTGGTACCACCTGGACTATTGGATACTATCAGGAGTGTACGAGTATGTTATTTTCCTATACTTTATAAACAAGGATACAAATTCAACTATTCAAGATAATTCGCGTGTTCATGATCACGGCACCTTAAGATTATTATTTATAATATATATACCAGGTAGCATTTTCGATCTGTTGATTATCGAAATAAACACGGAATTAATTGGCGTATAACGTTCAGTACCTAACAATAAGAACTATAAGTGTAATTCTTGTTTACATTTGAGTTTAAAATACCGCATGGTTTGAACCCAATCGAGTGGTTGAAATGTTTTACGCGAATTATACTCACTATTGCAAATTGGCGCTTTTTTAATCGCAGAGGAGAGAGCAACTTAAAATACTATAAAAAACTGCCAGAATCTTTGTTTAATCGAGTGTTGGTTAAGTAGTTAAAAGTCGAACCCGCAATCACATTTCTTTTGTAATCAATAACATTATGTCTCCAAAAAATAAAACAAAAAAAGAGAGCAAAAGATCCCATGAAATATGTTACATATGCTCACTGCTGATCAATTCGGAATGTGAATTATTCGTGAGCACGTAAATCTCTTCCATAAGTTTCTAATTATAAACTTCGTAAAGAAATTTTCATTATGCGGCTTCCATTCAAGTTACTTCTGGATTAATTCCTTTAACTTTGGTTAAGTAACACTCAGTTTTGGTCACAACTTTCACGTTGCTTCTGACAACACCGTTCTATTGAAAGTCAAAGTCTTAGTAACAATATTATGATAACTTGAAATTAAATCGTAATAAAGTAATTGTACACAAAGTTGTTATATCGTTAATAAAATTACAATATTATCTTCGTAATATTATGGAAATCCCCGTGTATAGACATAAAAAATATGATATATTAAAATATTTTTATTCGTATTTATTTCCTTGAAAATCCTATCATTTGATACTCATAGCATATTATTCGATTTTTAAAAATAAAATTAGTCCGCCATCTTAGGGCGCATGCCATATTAAATTTAGTTAAAAAATCAGTTTCAAGATTTATATCTATAAATCATATGTACATACATGTTTTTTTTTATATTATTTAACGTTACGTTTAAAATAAATAAATATTTAGCTATATTCACCTGCAATTGCATTATTAAAATATGTCATTTACAAAAGTATCAAAAGCATATAAATTAAAATTAGGTGTTTAATTTAGTTGGTCGAGGTGTAACGTAGATCTTATACTAATCATTAGACATTAGACTTGACTCCAGTGTACCGCTAATTATGTTCAGATAGCGCTTCTTGGCAGATAGCAGACTGATTAGCCTAACGGGAGCCACAACTCGCGAGGAGATTTGTGCCAGTCTCATCGGACGCCGTGAATGATCACCGCCTTATCTCTATCCTCCGCAATTGTCGGCAAATCAGTACTAAAGTTATTGGCATAGCATCTCTTTAGTTATGGTCTGTAAACTAAATGATTTTCTTTTTGGAATTTATACTTATTATGGAGAAACAATTTTTATGCCCTTGTTTCATTTCATGTGTTTCAATTACTTCGTAACTAGATGAGGGGAGCTGAAGATCGGGCTTAGTGGCGCGCCTTGGGAGAGGAAACTGTTCAGCAACGGCAGTCCATTGCTGAACAAACTACAAATGAATCATCATCAGCCCGTGTCAGTACACTTTAAGTATAAGTTAAATCCTATTATTGAAACTAGCTAGTTCTACGCGCTTATAAAAAAGTATTAGGTTCAATCTTTCGCGATAAAAACGATAATTATTCTGACGTAGGCTCACTAATGAATAAGAATGCGGAGAATTAAAGGAATGGACATGTGATGATGATGTGTGAAGGAAGCAAATGACAATTGTTTTTCGAGATCCCTCCGATAACTTAAGGGAAATCGTATGAGTAAGTCTGGACAGAAGTGGAACATTTTAAAGGTAAATAAAAAAAGCTACAAATTATAAGACGAGTATAGAACATAAGTTTTTTTTTTTATAATACAGAAGTACCAAACGAACATGTCATCCAGCTAATAGTAAGTGGCTACTGCCGCTTACTGTCATCTGTAATTAGCCCAAGATATGATCAGAATCTTACCTGAGGCTACCTATGTGTTGCTGCCCCTCAGAAATAAGTTGGAATGCCTCGGATAAGTACATAAATAAGGGATATGTTATCCGAGGCCTTCCAACTTAGTCCTCAGGGTTATCAACGTATTTGTGGTAAGCTTTCGATAGTATTCTTGTCTTAATAAGGATTAATCTTGGATGTCCATTTGCGTTAATGACCACGTATCATCACATGGATTGCGTATTCATTTGGTATTTTTTTAATATATTACAAGCAAAACACAGAACGAGCACGCATTTGTATGTACGTTTCCTTCTAGAAATATATAGTCAACACAAAATCTCGAACGGCGACAAAGTTATTTCTTTCATCCGTTACGTTCATTTCAGTCGAGAATTTAATGAAAATAATAAAAATATTCAGCAGCACTGTTAGCCTACTGTTGCGCGTTTTTAATATTAATGATTCACTTGTTACATCGAGAACGGATGAGCGATAAGTAATTTTGTTTAATTTAAACTGTTTTTTGTGATAATAACGAATGGTAAAATGGTTAGCTGTTTCGCATTTATTTAACTCTTTAAGTTTAAGGATTATTTGACATAGTAAATTATAATTAATTAACATTAAGTAAATTATTAAAAGACATAAATAACGTAATAACATTAACTGAAAAAAACACAAGTAAAACTCCAATCATGAACTATCAAAATATAAATATTATATTATTAGGTGTTGCATGTTGTAAAACACGTAAGTTTAGTAGATTTCTGTCCCCGCATGCAAAACCTTAAAATATACGACCTCTATTTTAATATAATGAAATATCAAAATAAGAAGCAAGTACTGAGAGAGAAACAAGTACTACAATAATGTAATTGTAGTACAAGTTTCTCGATTTTCAGTAAGTATTCAGTTAGTATTAGTTCAGTGCACAAAATATCCATAACAGTCGGTTTTTTGTTTTTATTAATCGTCAGGATATTTGATTTAAAGTCTGATCATAAAAAAAACATTAAAACTAAAACATACTCTCTTTGCTTAACAAAGCTTAAACAAGTCATTTGACATTTGCTCAATAAATCCAGTTGAAACTTTTGTTATTTTTGGATATCATCGGCAGAGATTTTCTTATTTACAGATCAATGGAGCAACTTTAATATATAAAGACTCGTTGACGGGTTCATTCAATTCGCAAATCGATTTATTATTATGCTTCAGCAAATATTTGTAACTTAATGAGTTATTTTGTTAAAAAGTCAATTTTCGTGAAGTAAAAAGGTTTTAAGCATTTGACTTTAATAGAAATATAAATCAAAATCATTTTCAATATTAGTTATTTAAAGTTTGGCTTCTTTTCTTCACATTGACTTTGTTTGTGAATAGTCTTATTTAAAATTGTACAAGTTTGTTTTAGCGTTATCATTTCTATGGCCCATTATACCGCTTCGTTATGTCATAATCAATGGAGGCAGCTTCCTAAGTTTCTTGTATTTTTTTATATTATATGAATGTCCTTTTGCTGGAACAAT
>MOOZ01000536.1:9382-29157 GCA_002930495.1 Cecropterus lyciades | reverse complement strand
ATATGCTTAAATCTTTAAAACTACGCAAATGACTTTGATGCGGTTTTTTTTAATAGATAGACTGATTGAAGAGGAAGGTTTATATGTATAATAACATCCATTAAATAGTGGAGAAATACTGTTATTTTTAAGGTTTCTAATGTGATGTCTTAAATAATTACATTTTTTTCCGCTTACATTGCAAACGCAGGCTGAACCCTACGAGATTTATCAAAATAATGTACTAGGTATTGTACACATTAAAAAGGTCTACAAAAAACTACGCGATGGCATATGTCTATCTCTTATGGATATCCCACAATAACATTTATTTGTCATTTACTTTTTACGACAAATAATGGCTAATTTTCCAAGCGATTTTAACCAATACCGCATAAATCCTTATCAAATTAAATACATTGTTGATTAAATAAAGATCTATATAGCCCTTTACAGCATGCGATTTAAATTAATATTTTAGAAGATATTACAGATTTGAAAATTGCGAGACGTAGATTTGCGGCGGTACCGGCATAAAGTACGGCGGCGGTACCGGTAAAAGAATAAAATAGAGATTATTAAAGGTATAAAATTTCGGTTAATGTATGTCACGTTACATTTCTTTTAAACGCGGGTGAAACCGCGGGCTCAGCTAGTACATACATATAGTAATCCATGAACATTCTTGGATAAGTTATTTTTTGGAAATTTTTAACCACTTTAAAAATCTGAAAGATATGAACAGGTTGGCAATATATTTAAAAAGAAAATTCATTCAGTTTGGGAATAAATTGAGTCTTTTATTCTTACTGCAACTCCAAATAAAGACCTATATACGATATAATTACGAGATCCAGATAACATTAATTGTTAAGTTTTAAATCATATTTTATTTGTAAAGTTCAGTACTTTCACAAGTAATTTTAGCAAGAAATTGTTAATTTAATGATTGCTCTCACGGCGGAAAGTTAATTAGAAAGGAATAAGTTTAATAATTTTCTCCTCTCGTAAGATGATCTCATGGTATTTCATGGCAATAATAAATTATGATAATTTAAGAATCTATATATCTATAGTTTGTACCTCATAAAATTTCGTACCATTACGTAATATATTTGTGGTAGATATTTAAAAAAAAAAAAACAGAATTAATTATTTAACTTAATACATAATCATACTTGTATTGTTAAACATCCACCCAAGATATTTAACAATATAGAGTAGCTTGTGCGTGTGATATTGTATATCTTCATGTTTGCATGTGCATGTATATGACTAGGGAAGTACCATCGCTACACCTATTCCTAGCATTTAGCTCTCCTTGCGCTTCTGCAGAAGATTTCCAACCCAATTTAACATGAGGCGACTATCCTACTTCTTGGGATTAGTAACGCATCTGTGATTAACTTCAAATGAAACCCTGTTTCATATGAAATTCTTTAATTTGCCAGCATCTGAAATTAATGCTCGTTTGGTACCTCAATTCTATAAAAAAACTGTTTTTTTTTTTATATGTGAAACTTGAATTAATCGTTATCATTAATCCATCCTTAAACACATTACTAACGCACTTCTGGATATATGGTATTGTGATAATGTGAAAAGATAGCCATTATACACGAGTAAGGGTTAACGAAGTATCAACTTTGGACTTTGCGAGATAAGATGAAATTTACACATAGGGTCCAACGATTTATGAAATTATAAAAATCATTCATCAGTCATCATCATCATCAGTCTACTGTGTAACTAATATGAAAACTGATCATTCCATTACCTATATATGTAAAGACTATGATACAAAACTGAAAGAACGAACAACGGAATAAATATCGATGAGTCATTTCATTTAAAACAGTAAAATGCCTGAAATTTTACTCGAGAAAATAATATCTCTCGCAAATAATATTTGCTGCGGGCGAAACGCCACTGAAAAAATATTTTCAGAGGCGACGCTGGAACGAAATTGTTCGAGACCACAATAGAGACTACAAGATTTGTTTATTTGGGTGTGAGTGACCTGGTTTCTAAACTATTGTTTTTACTACATTACGGTTTTCGTATGACTAGTTCAAGAATAGGTTTTTTAATATATTCGAGAGAATGTGCGTGATTTTCACTGTATGCATTTGTGTACACACAAATGGACTGATAAATGTTAAGAAAAATAGCAATGACTTTTATGTTTTGATATCGCGTTAATATGACATTTATGACCTCGTAATTATTAAAATTGTACAAACGATTAATTGTCCTTCCACATAATTTATGTTTTTATGACTTTTACACGGGGGCCCCAAAACATTTGCTTTGCTCTGCGCTGCAAGCATCAGCGTTTAGCGTTTAAACAAATGTATTTTAACCTTGAAAAGTCACGAAATTTCGTTGCAAATTAAAGCAAAATTTGTGCGCAAGCAAATGTTCCGTGATTGTGTGGTAAAGTAGAAAAAGTATTAATACTACCGGTTAGTAAATGATCGGTCTTGGACATGTGCTACATCTTAGAAACCGAATAGGAATGCCCTTATAACATTACCGATAGAATACTAAACAACTACTAACTTAGTGCTTGTTTTAGAATACTTCGCTTTCACGCACAACAAAATTAGAATTTTGGATCACAAGTAGAAATATAAAATGTATCAGATATATCAAAAGGTCTTACTTTCTTCTCTATATTCTCATAAATTCCAAGCACTGCAAATTCCTTTGACCTTTTTGAATCAATTTAAAACGTTTTAAGACGATGAAGGTGAATTCCATTGACGTAAAAATATTTGTCTTTAATTTTATAACGAATATTTCTGTGAAAGAACAAAATAGTTAATCAAAATATTTTAGAGCGAGCAGCCAACTCGTAAGTTTCAACAATGCGGGGCACAATACCCATCACGGACATTTCTAACAATCGCCGAGAGTGCAACGCTGTTCTCGAATGATGGCACATGCGATTAGGGTTGCCACGTTATATGGAGGTGTTTTTGATATTTATAAAAAATCCGTTAATATTGTATATATCATAAAAATGTGGTTATTTAAATATCACATTATCGCAATCCAAGAAATAATTAAATAGGCTATGTTACCAACGTAAAGTCTTTATAAAATGTTAATTTACTTCCTATTTTCCTAATTAAAAGAATATATTACTAAACTAAATAACATGTTTTTACTAAGGTTTTGTAATAGTAAGTATGCAATGCATTTGATTTTTTATGGTTTATTATAAAATAAAATTTATATGAAGTAAAAGGTAAATGCATTAGTAAAATATACCTACATTTTTGAAAAATAAATTGAAACAAAACGGATATTAAAAGTGATTTCTTAAAAAAAATGTAGATTAATAAAGATAATGATAGATGAAACGTAACAGCAGTAAATTCTATAAATACTTGCCAACCCTATAATACCGTGATATCGTGGCGTGCCCTCTATTTTGCGGCACGTCTCGGCAACCGACACATAACTGTCTCTTTTATGACTGCAACGAAACTTTAATCAACAAAATGATTTCGAAATTCATCGAACTGACGACTAAATTGGGGCAAGTGAATAAATTTTTAATCCCTTGAATATGTACGTGTCTGATATGCTAAAAATATTTAGTCTCTATGCATTTGATTTATACGTGGGGGGCTATTTTTAAGTAATTTGGAACTGACGGAACCAGGATGGTTCGACTGGCGAGGTAACACCGCCATAACTATTTAGAGAAGAAGAAGTACATACTTGCTTATCATTGGAAGGGTGTAAATGCCTGTTAAGTAACACCATAATATCATTATCACCATCTTTGTCGTCACGACGTATACCTATTTGACATACGTTGACATATTTACATGTATTTAATAGTTATGTACGCACATGTTAAATACATTTTTAAGTATATTAAACCTAACGATAAGGAATACGAGCTATTTTGATCTTACCTACAGTATATATATACACACTTAATGAATATTATAATATATATGAATATTATAATTAAAATATATATGAATAGGCATATCGGAGTTCTGCTGTGAAGTAGTCAGACATAAAATAGCCTAATTGCGCAGCTAAAAGCCATTATTCTCGAGAGGCGCGCCAAATATACATTTTGACTGTATTTATGTTTGTGAAACGACCAGATTTACGACCTCGACACCCACAATCTTGCATTGTTTTACAATAAATTTCAGTTTCTGTGCTTGCGAATTGGGATGGGTAGCGTTTTTATCTAAAAAGCTTTTAGACCTTTGTATTATGTTTCAGGGTATATATTTAAGACTAAACTCGTAGCTGGTTATAAACATCTTTTGTAAATTATAAAAAAAAAAACTAGGTATCACTTTTAAGTTCAAAACATTTGCTAATCTTCAAGCTTATCTCGTAAGTTACAAGCGGATGAATACTTGCGACTTTGTTTGCGTAGACTTCAGAATTTGGTCTAATCATAATATTTATAGTTTGTATATTTATAGTTCACCTCCAAAAGCACCAGTGCTATTTTGTTTTCTGGTTTGACGGGTGTGGAAAAGGAGGTGAAATTACCCAACGCGTTCGAACTTAGTTTACAGACCTAGTAACGCACCGTGTGGACATCAGCATGCAGCCTCAGGTTGCATACAGATGCCCATGAATGGTAGTGACCATTTATAGTGTTTTTTATATAAACGAAGTAACAAACAAACATTCAGTCCATTTGATGGCAGGTGGTCACTGTCACCCATGGACATCTGTAATCAACCTCAGTTAAAATTGGAATCCTACTGAGGTCTAAGGTGATAATGGTTTGAAGGTGGTAGAACTCTTTGTGGTTCGACTCCGGCAGCACCACCGCCAAACCTATTTCTACCTTATAATAGCAGTGTTATGCGCAACAGGACAGAATACTACAGTATTCTGGTCTGAAGGGTGTGGTAAGGGAGACATACTTTTCCGAGGCATTCCATCTAATCCTCAGGGCAACGCATCCGTGGTTAATCTTAAGTGAGATTTTCATCTTACCTAGAGTTGATTACAGATGTCCATGGGCGGCAGTGGCCACTTACCATCAGGTGGGCTGCATGCTTGTTTCCTACATCCATACTATAAAAAAATGGTCGAAAACAAATGTGTAGCTTTCTTTAAAGGTGGTAAGTTCGTGGTTTGACTCTGACGCCATTTTCACCTCACCTTGACAGTAAGTGAACTGCATGCTCGTTTCCTACATTTATATTGTACTGCAAAACACACTCGTTACACTTTTGACAAAGTAATTCCGCCTTTTGTACATGCAATATCAAATTATTTCTTTGCTCAAGTCGTAGCTTCCTCGTAGTAATTACGTCGGGTAATTAGTGAAAATTCAGTTGAAATAAAACGACTGAACGCACGGCACTGTTAGTGACATAATTTTCTATTTCGGAAGCACCTAACGTGCAGCATTTACAGTTTTATTATGCTGCAAACGGCTTGGAAATGCCACTAAAGTCGATGGTAAACATATATTGTTAACATAATAATAGTAATTAAAGTTACAAACAGCAAAATAGGGCTAAGATTAGTTTAGAATAAGTTTTTTATATTTTAGAAGAAGCAAATTAGCATTCAGTAATCCATTGAAAAGCTATTCGAGGTCTACTACCAGATAGGCATCCTCTCATGGGGGTTATTGCTAACAGTCACAGGTGGTACACGCTAAAAGGCGCTACTGTACATCTTTTGGATTTTGACCCTTAATTCTTAATGCTTCGTAGAAAATACATGTAAAGGGAGTAAGTGGCGGTTTTCAAGACCACTACACGGTATATACCTTATCGATCTCAGGTAGAATTAGAATCTACTTGGGTTTTCCTGCAGATGTGTTGCTAACTTTAATGATTAAGTTGGAACGCCTTCGAAGTGTCGAAAACCAGAATAAAGTAGCTTTTAACGCTTGTATCATAAAACAAAAATAAGTGTGATGGTAACGTTGCCTCCGGAAGTCAAACTAAAAAATTATAAAAGTTATATATAACATACGAGGCCAAATTTCTTTGAAATACTACTTCTTTGAAAACAAAAACACAACGTTTGGACATCACATAACAGGAAGCAATGCAAAACATATACTTGAATAATGCCGAAACTATATTTTATTAAAACTACATATAATTGTAGACATCAAAACATATTAATGTGATAATTGAATTATTGCAGAATAGAAATATATTCATATTCTTATTAAAGAGAGATAAAATACGTAACGTGATAAATATTTTTGCAGCTTCCGTATTATTTCTTGATAAGGCGAGACAAGTGCAGTGCTCCGGAAATTTCGACCGTTAGCAATACATGGACATGCATTCATTATATGTATTTCACTAAAGTGAAAATGTAACGCAAGTAACGTAAATTACGTGTAATGTAAGTAATATAGCAGCTCTTAGCATTTCTACACACAACTGGCTTATAAGCTTAAATATAATTTATACATTTTTCGATTATGACGATCTTACATTATGGACTGCTTAAGGTCCGAACTCAGCAGAAATACAGTAATTAGTCAATGGGAGCATAAATGGAGCACAATAGAATATTTTTATAATTAAATATTTATTAGCAATATCCATGTTACGACTTTCGAATGAATTGTAACTTATGGTGAGAAAAATACGGCTGTCTTCTCGCGCAAGTATTATTAATCAAAGGCGTTTGATAGAAGAAAAATATGATTTCCCATCAGAAGGAGGTAGTCTCGATGTTCAAATGACACTTATGTTGGTAATAAATGATGATTCAGACGACATGTACAGAAAATATATATGACATTTTAACCAATGCCGCATAAAACAGAGGGTCAATTTGAAGTCAATTTCAGATGCGTTCTCACTCCAAAGGACTAAAAGAATCATATTCAGCCGGACAAATTCCACCATCGATATCTTCAAGAACTTCTTTTTAATTTTTGTGTAGATTTTCTTACGTTGTTACATTTCACTGTTTAAACAGGTGATACTAGTACACTGTACTGCTTCATTAAGTGTCAGCATCTATTCATGCATATTTTTATATACATTAATATTATAACACAAAAATATTTTTTATCATATTCATAATACTGCTATATTTTCAATAAGATTGAAACAAAAAGTGTTTTCACTTTTAATAATGAATTCAAAACGTATTAGGTGTTCCACAGATTAAAAACTATACAACCGTGAAAATGTTTTGTCTTGACGCTTATTTTACAGAACTAGAGCGTATATTTCAATAGAGCTTTAATTGTGTTAAAAGCTTTCGTTCCGAGCTAACTCTAGTGGAATTATTGCGCAATGATATACTGCGTTGGTTGTACAAGAAAAATAAACTGAGTCGAGAGCGATTCTCTTAGTTCTCCACTTTTTCATACTTCTTTATTATATTACTTAATGTGACTTTAAGCTTTAACAATGTTTAACAAATATTATGAGAAAATATAACTTGTTTTCATAAAAATAGTAATTTTGCGGGGTTTTAGTATCCTCTCCCTCAGTTTTTGTATGTGTTCAGGAAAAATATACACATGAGCAGATTTTTTGACAAAGATAATCTATCACACGCCAAAAAATTGGACGAAATGCCATTGAAAACCTAATTCAAGCTGACGTACTGCGTCGATACTATTTTATATAATTACCCATCCGACAGGCTCGGCGTAAATCGTTGTTCGTGTTTTATAACGAGTGAAACCGAATTATTGTACTCGATTGTGTGAAATATAATGTACTGCGATTAAAATAAAATGTTTTACACGTTCTACATGTAACATATACACACATAGACACGCACACATTCATCGTGATGCATCTCATTTTGTACTTAATTTCTAGATGGTGGAGCCCTTCATGGTTTGACTGTATAGAAAACATCTTTATACCTATTTTGGCTTAAACATCAGTGTTAAGCGCTGCTGTATTCTGGTTTAAGTGTGGTGAAAAAAAAATCGATCGGAGTTTACCTCTAAGAGTGCCAACGGTTGGTTCTGTTGTCGATCACAAGTACGACTCTAATCCTAAGAAGATCATCACATATTTTGTAGTTGGGGTCGGATATTTTTAATATTGGTGTAATGCAGAAAATGTGAGTTGGTTAAATTTGAAGTTTTCCGCTATGCCTCAATCAGTGTGACGTCATACTAGCCAGGGTAAAATAAGCTGTGATATAATATTTTAGCAAATACCATAAGTAACTTAATATCATGCAAAGGTTGGTTACCCAGAAGGCTATTACAGCTGTTAACTTACCTACGAGAGATTGAATATCACTTACTGAATTCTAGCTGAACTATGCTCAGTCATGTGCATACATTCGCATTATGTGTATGCCTCAAGGCAAAGGCGAGCTAAGCTAATCGGTTGGACGGCATATATTATACTAATCGTTTACACACTACTTACAGTTGATAGCCTACGAAATGTACATAATTGCTTCAACGATTTCAATGGAATTCATGGTCAACATACCAGTCGGACACGCAGTATAAAAAAAACCTAGTTTGGTATAAGTGTAGGAAGCGTTATTGTAGACATATTTAGATAGAAACGGAAAATATTACAGAAGGAGCAAATGAACACGCGGTCCAGCTGATGTTAAGTGATAACTGCCACCCAAAGATATCCATAATCAACTCAAGACAGCATTAGAGTCTTAAATAAGGTCAGTCACAGATGTCACTACCATTAAGGACTAACTTGGAATGCTCAGTTTAAGTAAATCCCCTTTGGCCTTCAAACCAAAACACAGCAACATTTAATACTATTGATTTAAGACAAACACTTTTTATATATCACTTATTATGAAAGCTAATGAAAGTTTAGTATAATAAAAATATCTGGCACTATATTAGCCCTAGTATTATATTTAATCATAGTTATAGATAGACCGTTTAACGTGCATGGACGGTTTTATAAGTTAACCTGCTTTAAAGCATAGTAATAAATTTATAGTTATGGAACCAAGACGCAAATTTTCTTTAACCTCTATGTGCAAGTTACTCCAAAATAAAGTTCAAAGACAAAATCAATATGAATCACTCCAGTAATTTGTACTGGAATGGAACTAAATGGTGCGTTCTCGTCCTGTTACAGTTACGAGATGCCTATTTTGGACATATCTATGTGATCACACATACCGCCGTTCTTCCGGGGTGTTCTCTTCGTTTTATCGCAAGAACATAGTAATATACGATAAGTCTTAATTAACATTCTTTTTTCTTTTGTTCTACCCGCTCGAGTGTGCAAATAAGATTTTTATTCCATATACATAGATATATAAAAAAACCGCTATATTATTATTTTTTCTATTTCAAAACGCCGCCGCCCGCAACTCCGAAAGCCCCTCTTACGACAGGCAGGGGATACCGTAGCCCTATTCTAATCCCGAAACTACAAAGACGGCCACTACAATACCTAGACCGAAAACTTTTTCATTCTATTATAATACTGCCCTGGTTGAGGATCGAATCCCAAACCCTATCCTTATTGGAACGGTGTAGTGACTGACTCTCTGGTCAATAATTTTTGCATTAAACTAGCAGTAATTGACTTAAAAAGTATATTTGAAGAACCCTTCCAATTTCCAACAACTTAACATTGAGCGGGTTGTACGCCTTTACCTGTTCTTTGTTTTAATTAGATGAAGAAAAAAAACACTCACAAGGCGAAACGTCGATCTACCGTTCAAAAAATCACATACAATTCAATTTTCGAAATAAATAGACATTTGTTCTAAGTCTGGGTATTACTGAATTTATTTACAACAACATTACAATGATGGTGATAGTAACTGTAGTATCCGTGTCCTTCGAATTCGGCCTCTTACTGTGATTCGGAATCTTACTGTGATTCGTCTCTTAGCAGATTACGGAGAATTTAGGCTAAGGACAGTCAGAACAGTTCTTACAAGCGACAGGCGAGTAACAATGTTCTCGCTATATCAGTCAACAATCAGAATTACTTAAAATTCACGAATTACATTTGTAAGGTCTCACAGTTTTGGTTTTGAAGTGGGTTTCTTTGATATGTTTTTTTCTAAATACTAAAATAAGTGTCTATGACTTGACAAATTCATAGGTATATGACTGGGATTCGAACCAAGTAAGTCAAGTAACTTACATACATACAAACTAGAGGTTCTAGTTTGTATGTATGTAAGTTACTAACACAGCGTTTTTAATCAAATTCTTTGCTTATACTCCTCTCTCGTTCACTCCGTTAAATTTTTTCGTCCTTGTTCGGTACATTATCATAAGTTTTAATGTTTGCGGAATCTCTTTTCATGTTACTCCGTGGGAGTTCGAAATCTTGTTTAATAAAATGTGACTGAAGCGCTCGACTTTCTTTCGACTCGAATTTAGCTGGAAAAATAAATCATAATACTACTACTTGAGAGATTTTCCAGTACACCATTTATGGTTTCATAACAATGCTTTTGACACAGTGAAGTAAATATAAAATAAATAATATTAGAGACAAATCTACATGCAGCACTATGAGTCTTGAAAGACAAATTTCAGTCGTAAAAGTGCAAATATTATACGTAAGAAAAAATATGAGAATGAGAAATTTTGGAAACGGTAGGAAATATAGGCCAACTAACGGGAAAAATAAATTAAACTCGATCCGTGGTATGAGGCTGAAATGGGGTGAACTTTTAGGGGGTGGAAATAGGTATTTTTACAATTTCTAGCACTAACTAGGCATTTAATTGAAATAAGTTAAAAGTAAAAGTCGTAAGTAAACAAGGTACCTACATATCTAATTTAATATTTTTTTAAATAACTTTAATGTTTTTAAGGAAGAAAAATATAATTATTTCAAACATATACCACTTTCCCTACTGACATTTGCTTACAGTTTCTTTTGGAAATTTAGGGAAGAAAAAATGCTAATTATAATTTAAAACTTGGCTCACATTCAAAAGTAGCATTTAGGTTTGTGCAAACAACGCCAGCTGTAATTGTAATGGCGACGCGTGGCCTGCACTTATTGAGAACTGAAACGATTCTCATTTAAGAAAGCTTTTTGCTGTTTTCTGTTACGTTTCGTAAATGAATATTACGTAAGTACCAATTAAGGTAGTTCTTAAATAATTACAATTATGGCACAGCCTTCGACTATAGGTTTGTAGAAAATATTAAACGTAAAGTAGATAGGTTAAGTAGAAAATATTTATTACTACTTGATACACTACACAAATCCTTTTTGAATTTAATTTTGCTTAAGGTTTTAATATATCAAACGTTATTTTTTATTAACGAAACAATTTACATGTTTGTGATATTTTGATACATGTTTACATGTTTGATTACATGTTTGTGATATTTTCAGAATTTATAAATATCAGAGACTTAACACTGTAATTAATAGTCACAATTTATTAAATTTTCTTAATGTTTAAGTCGTTGTCAGATTCATTTCTGTTCTTTTGGACTAACTAGGAATGCTTTCGTAGGTCTGCTTCCCATCTACCCTATACATCCGTCTACATACTTTTAAAACCGTCCGAAACTAAAAACATTTTTTTTTCTAATTATGTATAATAACATGTACCTGCCTGTCAAATGATAAATATAATTTTTTTTGATGTTCGTACGAAACCTACATCCGTAAGTTATCCCGAATGAAAACAAACCCTGACAAAAATTCGCAATTAGTGTATTCAGAATAGAGCTGTACTGTACAATGCTACTGATGTCACCAATGGGTATGTCAGAAAACATCAAAAGTTATTGTTTATAATGATGAAAAAAATTTCATAATTATAAATGCAATGAATTAAATTTTTGCGAAATAACGAGACTGTAGGTCATCAATCCGAGGTGTCAGTGTCTATTAACTTGTCCATACATTAGCACAAATTATGCAAATAAGCAATCCTGCCACACCCGCGCGAATCGCTCCCGTTTGTCATGATAATGTTCGGGAAGTTAGTTCTATTTCAATTTGCATTATATTACACACGCGCCTATACATTACATCACTTGTTCGCGACTTCCTATCATAATTTCCAATTCTAGTTATCGCTAATTTCACCACTGCTCATTTACATTGAGTTTTGTGTTCGCGTCAAATTTGAATTGATTTCAACATTTGATTTGTTGGAAATAATATTTATATTGGTGACTGATGAATCATCACATGGTTGAAATATCCTGAATATAGCTGTAAAGTAGTTTGAAATGTCTTTCCTGTATCTACTGCAGTGGCAAAATTCCCACAAGCTATTTTGTTTTGTAAGAGCAATGTTGTACAATACTGTACTCTGGTCTTAAGGGTGTTTATTAACCTATCTCAGGCTATTGAGATAGGTTAATAAAGTGTTTTAAATCACTTTTCGGGAATAGAAACGCATCTCTTTTTTATCGCAGAAAATATATATAGTCATGAATCCCCTTTGACCCGTGGGAGCGAATGGGTTCTAGGGACAAAAATGAATTGTAGTAAGTTAATTAGCCCCTATACATATAAATTTGCACGAAATAAGTTACACATAGAAATATAAATATATCATCACTAAAAAGCGTGAAAAAAAATAACAAAAAATAGAAACAGAATTCGGTTTCTATTTTTATATTATATGGCATAAAAAAGCAAAAAAAAAATTAAATATATGTTGGTTTCTTTAATACACAGTACATATTACATAGTTCTGAAGTCGGCGCTCATATATTATACTTGTAGGACATAGATTCGTCGTTGTAATCTAACATGTTGAGCGCCGACTTTGGGACTATGTACATACTGAGTATGAAAGAAATCAATATATATTGTCTTATGTGTCTGCTCAGTAATTATACATATATTTGTTAGCACCAAATGGCTAGCTTCTATGGTTTTGGCTAGCAATACCTTTACATCATCAGGATCGTGGAGTAGAAGGTCACATTTTCTATTATATCATTTCATCCTAAATACCTAATGTTTATTTCAAGTTTCATAAGAATCGGATCGGTAGAAGCGGAGTTATTCGTCTATTCGTCGCTCACACTCTAAATATAAATTTAAGACTTATGTGGTTTTCTTATGGATGCCTTTGTCAAAATTGAACCAAATTATAAAGGGAACCCACGAGAAGAACCAGCTTTCAAATAAAAAAAATGTCAAAATCGATTCACCCAGTCGAAAGTAACGAAGCTTCAAACATAAAAAAATAGTCGAATTGAGAACCACCTCCCTTTTGGAAGTCGGCTAAAAAAATTAAATCGGTCCAGTGACACCGGATGTATTCAAGATTATAAAAAATCGTGTTTTTACAATTTTCCGGAAAAACTGCCGAAATTTTTCAATTTCCATAAAATGGGACCAAGTTTGAAACTAGCCGCATATAGACCATCTTTTTTGAAGTCGGTTAAAAATAATAGTTCCGTATAAATCAAATTAAAATTCAACACGTTCGGGCTCGCTTTAGCTTATTTTTTATCAGACAAGTTCGATACAGACCAAGTAAGTACTAAAAGGACCTAACCGCATGAACGTCCAATATTATTCAAAGGCCTACTATATTTCATGTTTGTGAAGCGACCAGATTTACGAGCTCGCACCCACAATCTTGCACTGTTTTACAATAAATTCCAGTTACTGAACAAACATCGGCGGGAATGGGTTACAGCTTTTGTCTCCAAAAATACATAAAAGTGACTTTTATTTTCCAAAGCCTAGGGCAAAGTAGGTAATATTTTAATGTTTTTTAAGACATAGAAAAAGTGAAGATAAAAAACAATATTGGTTAAATTGTGTTCTTACAGGAAAATATTCGTAAAACATTCTTCCTTATACATACAACGTATCTGTGATTCACTTTTAGGAGGACTTTGTTCTACTTAGAGTATATATGTTATGGCGGTACTGACCATTATTGTGATCGTGGAATTAATCAAATAAGTTGACTAATTCCGTTGAATATATTTATTGCATCAAAAGGCAACAGAAATGACAGGGACAAATGTTTTATGCATTTGATCGTAGAGATAAATTATTCATGTTTAAAATAATTGTGGAATGAATAATTGAATAATTTAGCCACTGAATTTCGATTAAATCAGAGTCGGTAGTAGTTAATAAAATTGAAACTGTAAATAGTATTGTTTTAGTTTTATTATTGTTAGTCAAGAATTCATCTGACCATGACATTCAGCTTCCATTTGTAAAGTGTATGTGTGAATAAACGCTATAGTATTATTATTTATTGGCAAAATCGCATTTAACCGCATATACGAGCATATAAATATAAAAATATCACATCGTATCCAACATGACGTCTTATTGCGAAAAAAAGTCTTAAAACTCTAACTTAAACTAAATTAAACTAAGAGTTTAAGACCTGTTAAAAATGATTTAATACATAAATATATTTCTATTGAGTTTCAAGGTGTGTTTTGCGATATACAATATTTATGTTGACCTTTGTCTTAACTTAAATGATTTTTCTAATATGTTAGTATAAAATGGTAATGCAGTCTATCTGATAGTAAGTGGTCAGTACCACACATTGACATCCAAAACTAATCCCACATAAGATCAGAGTCCCATCTGAGGTCGGCCATACATGCTTTGCTACCCCTTAAGTCTTGGAACGTTACTCATCGAATAAGTAAGTGTCCCTTACCACATCTTTTAAACCAGAAATTAGCCTCGCTTAACACTGATGTTATTCGACAAAAAATAATGTGGCAGTATTGCCTCCGAAGTTGAAGCACAACAAGTTCTACCAGCTTTAAAATCAACATCTTCATGTATTAACTATTTAATATTTGTTACTTAAAATTAAGATGATATTATATTTTATTTTTAGGAAATTTTGAAGTCATAAGGTGTGTGCACATGCAAGGAGTTCGTTCATTAGCAGTCTCAAATGAGTCAGGAAGTTTTGAACTTTATTTAGCTAAGTAGGAAATAACTGCAGGAGTCTTAAGATTTATTTTTAAATCCACCTTATACTGCTAATTTGACTGCCTTGATAGTAAGCTATACAAAAAAACATATTTATCAAAACGAAATATAATATACGAGTAGGTCTGTTTTTGGGTAACTTTCTTTTAATTTTTCGTATAAAATATAATTATATTTTAAAGATTCCAGAATACAATTTGAAGTTATTTCTATACGAATTGTCGTTAGTAGTAGTAGGTTCGATTTTATTTGGTTAGCAGCCGTTAAATTTTGACGGATACTTTATATCTGATGTGGAAATGACAAACTGACCACTAATCCATATACCTACTTTAATAATTTGTGTATAACATTGAAACGAGCAGGCATCAGTCAATTATAGAACTGAGGACTACGATGGTAGCCTCCTATGAAAATGACTACACTGCTTTGTCTTGCTTAGGTTTACTGTATATTAAAACGATATTCGATGCCAATAGGTCTTACAAACCAGTCACAACCTACGAGAAAAGCTTCTAATAAACAATTATTTGATTATTAGAAGCTACAGATACAGCTACAGATTCTAGATACAGATAGAAAAACATTAATATAACTTGAGAAACCTATTGAATAACGTTAACCCGACACGCACAACTTAACGCAAGCTCTTGAGAAAAGCTTCTAATAAACAAATACAAGCACTAATTCTAGATACAGATGGAAAAACATTAATATAACTTGAGAAACCTATTGAATAACAACCCCACAAGCACAACTTAACGCAATAACTTGAAATTGCTTCTCGTCAAATTATTGCGTGAAAGAGCCGTAATTTTCCCAGACGTTGACAATTTTTCAATTTAATGCAATGTTCTGTCATGAATAGACTCGTTACCCGTCAACTTGTTATGAATTACGCTCTATTTGAAATATTTATTTATTATGGATTTTCACAAGTTCGATGACAGTAAAACTCTTTGTGGTTCGATTCCTAAGGTCCTACCGCCACATCTATTTTTTCTAATATCATTAGTGTTAAGCGCTCCCGTTTTCTGGTTTTGATAGGTATGAGTCTTTTGCTACCATGGGGTTTTTATATCATATACGAGTAGCAACTTGCAATCTGTAATCATCCGCAGGTAATTCATGTCTTAAGTGGAGTCGTTTACATGTTAGGATATTCGTGTGTGGTAGTTTGTGTATGTGTGTATAATGAATTGGTTTGCAAGTTTTTAGTCTAGAATCAGTAAAATCTACTCCACTTGCACTATTGCACTTTAGTTTAATCTCAACGGACTTGAAAGTTTGTAACACCACACTTCTCTCAAAACTCCGAGAAAGCCTTGCGGTACCCTTTAATCGAATTTGGACGAAACTTCTTAGGAACTTTAAAAATACGAGTCGGTGAAATTGCGTCCGCTCGCTGAAGAGTTGAGAGCAGTAACGACACTGCCAAATAAAATTTGTACTCACTTGAAGTTCTGTAATAGTATCCGCGCGATGACTCTAACATTTTCTGTCTTACAAAAAGTTGTCAATTATAGGAACAAGTTTATAATTAACTCATTAACAACTTTGAATGTGGTGACAAATCCATACATTAACTAATTATAATCGCTCGCTCGCTTAAAAGACCTATTCTTCATACTTCCTATTCATCTTACTTCCATACATTATGTTATCGTTGAAAATTAAAACCAGAACTGGTTTTAAAGCTTTAACACTCATGCCTCTAAATTTTTTTCAATAATTTTAAATTTTTAATATTGGTTGGCACGAAATGGATGTATCAAACCAACAGAATCTAACCAATATCGCAGTAAAATAATGTATGTGAAGTAGCAAACGAGAAAGCTTGCTAACCAATACGATACCAATATTATGTATCCATATTTTGTAAAGTATATTGTTATCTAAATAATTAATACTGACTTATATTAACTTTACTGTGGTGTTGCTCCTTACGTCGTGTTCGTTTCGCGAGCTGGGTATAATTTAATTACTTAATAACTTTTACCAAGCCTATAAATATTAAAGTCTTGGAGATAGGCAGGCGTCGCGAAGCTTTGATAATGTTTGTTTAGAGTTAGTTGTTTTTATCACAAATTGAAAGTGGTTTCACCTTGTTTTACTTTACGTTATAAATATGGTGTTTCAGATTTTTCATATGTATATTTTTATAGTGGTTAGGAAGGTGATCCCTAAAACATCTACATACTTGCTTAGGTTAAATTACTATTTTATTGAACTAAGCTAGCCAATTAATTAAAACGCAGAGCAAATGTTAATACTGTTGTTTATTTAATTTCGTTACAAGTATAGCGTTAGCGAACAATTATATTTTTAGTGTCTTAGCGAAAACAATCACACGGTTTTTATAGCAAACAATTTTCTATGAAAATATAATAACAAGTGCGTTGACCGCGCAAGAATATACGCAGGTATGCTTTTGCGCGGCGTATCGGATTATAGCAAAGGGGCGGCCATCATCGAAGTGGACGGAGTTACCTCGCTGCCTACTAGAATCACCTCCTGTGATTATTACCATCTCATCATTAAAATAGTTATAATCATCGTCATTGCCATTGTAATCATTATTGACAACGCCGTGCCATTGTCAATATTATTGTAACCGTCAACGCATCGACATCGCCATTGTAGTTCATATCGTCAATGCATCGTCATCGACATTTCTACAAATTTAATTAACGTATTGTTATTGTCAGTGATATTGTTATTGTTAACGCATCAGTATCGTCATTTCTATTCTTATGGTCATAGTCAATAGTATCATCATAATAATCTTCATAGATGACATCATACGTTGATTCTATATATTATATGTGTCGTGATCGTATCGGCTTATTGAGTATTTAGATTTTTATATGCGTTTATAAATTACAATACATTTAGATTTAGAAATGTACATTTTCAGGTAAGAGAATATGTTAGCTTTTACATTCAGCGAACGCCTACGATACTTTACATGTTAACCCCAACACATTACGTTGGGAGTTTTGAACAAGCAGTAATTTTGTAACGTCAAGAACTGCGAACAAACAAATGAGAGTAATTTAACTTTAGTACCCTTAGTAACCCTACGATGTTAATAATTATGTACTAATTTTATTTTATGATAATACTTAATTATTATCATTTATAACGATTACAAAAGTAATCGCTACACATTTATGTAAGTCTGTATATGTAATTACTCATACTTTAAAAGCTTTATATTATCGTTAACTCATTTCTAGCCCGCTATAGGTAATGATCTCCTCCCAGAGTACGAACAATTAATACAACATGTATATTTCCCGGAATTAAAAATCTTTATGTCATAACTGCTTTAAGTATAAGTACGACAATGTGGGCCCTTTTTATAAAATTGGAGGAGCAAATAAAATATGCAGTCGACTTGATGGTAAACTCAAGGATATCAGTGAGATGGTAGCACTTCGGTATAACTAATCGTATATCGAAGGAGGTCGTATTACTGGTTATACGACCTCCTTCGACGAAATTTCTCCTTTAAAAATGAGAATGACGACTAATTATTATAGTGACTTAAATAATACATAAGAAAACGTATAACAAATAATATTAAGTAGACATTGCATATAAAAATCGCACAAAACCTCCACTCATGAAATGTATCTTATAATAACATCAAAGACAATAAATCAAACAATGGTTCGTTGAAATAATTAATTAACTTTTCCACGCGATATTTGCTTTTGTCAATTCGTATTTAACCTCGACCCGATTTGTTTCACGAAACAGTAGATGCCTCTCATTAGTGTATATATAGTGTATTACTTAAACGATAGAGTGTGTATGATTTGAAAAATGTAGGTTTTATTTGAATAAGTGAGCATTAACACTGCTTAGTAGTATAAATTCAAAAATACACTTTTAAATTAAAAAATTAACAAATATATACTATATCTTATGATACGAGTAAGTAGTTGAACATCCAAATTAAATTCCAAATTGAGAACGAGGAACTAAGAGCCTTAGCGAGGTCGATCACTGATTGATTGTTACGGCTGTGGACTAAGTTGGAATGCTCTGTAAAGTGAACATTACGATACCCTGAAAAGTAGAACACAACAGAGTTGAATTCTGAGTAACTAAGCATAAACAGGTGTGACGGAGGATACCACGAAACTGGATTACGAATGTTATATATATTATATTCTACTTAAAGCCTGTTACTTATGTGTTACCTGACGAATAAGATTAGCGGTTATTATACTGTTTATATATATGTATATACATATTTATTGACTACTATCCTCTTGTCGTAAGCTGAATTAGATATGTTCGCATGTACTAACACTTTGTAATGTAAAGGTTTTATACAAAATAGTTTTCAAGTGTTGATTTAATTAGTACGTTAAATTCACTAGAACAAAATGATAATTACTGTCTACTTCATAAGGCGGAAACACTACGCTAGCTACGTTTGATATTACCTGGATAGATCGTTACCTTTCCGTTATCTTACCGTTTGAACTACGTTGGATCATAGGAACACAGTAGGTTGACGTAGCATATTCGTAGCAATGATCTACGATGTACGTAGGCTTGACGTAGCGATACATTATTTTCGCCTATCATTGCAAAGTATGTATACATGCAATGTAAATGTACAAGAACGTAAATGCGTAATGTACATGTAATGAAATACGAATACAGAGCAAATATATCCTTTAAGATTTTTTTCAAAAAGTTTATGTCTGCATTTTAAATAAATGATATTGAACTTTCCTGATTGAGTACTGGGTTTTAAAAGAGTTTAACCCTTTGGTTGATACAATTTTACTTTTTTTCAATACTCTAATACCTTACTTTATGTGTAAATATTTTATGTGTAGAAAAACGTAATACCTTAAGTACGTAGTATCCGCTTCAGTTTATTCTTTTTCTAATAAC
>MOOZ01000530.1:124892-138688 GCA_002930495.1 Cecropterus lyciades | reverse complement strand
GTATTTCTCTTATCGCTATGACAACAAAAACAGAAAAAAAAAACAAATATTTAAGCGGGCTCCCATTTAACAAATGTGATTTTATTACTCCATAATCATAATGGCAACAGGCAGACCCTGAATATATTCCCAGAATAATTAGTTATATATTCACTTTAAAAATAAACAAACACGCTTTCTACACTCATAACCCCATACTAGGATTTTCTCCTGTGTCGTGGGTGCCATGGACACACAAACACCCAGACCCAGAACAGAAACCTAAACTCATCATTCAGATGTCTGTCTGGCCGGGGATCGAACCCGAGACCCATTGCGTGTCAGACCGGTATGGTGACCGCTCCGCCACGCGGGTCGTCAACATGTCGTCAAATGGTTATATAATAATAATAATTATAATTATTATTATTATTAGCAAATGCTGCCTTTTATATCTGCACTATTAACCTTTATGAACTGTAAATTGATGAGATAATAAAGTATATTAATATATTATAATAAAATGTGTATTTAAGCCCCTCTTACAACAAACGTGATTTTTTGACGTTTTTTATAGATAAATGTACAGAATCCTTAGTGCGCGAGTCCGACTCTCTCTTTGCCGGTTTAATATATGAAACATTGTTAATTAACATAGAAAACGAGCATGCAGTGAATCGAATGGTCATCTATAACCATCTCCATATAGAACAGAGGAACCTGACGCCGATCACGAGTGCCTTTTCTGGGGACGTAAGAGGTCGCCTGACACGTCATAGATTAGCAACTAATTAATTAACTATTACAGGACGCTAGTTTGTTTATTTACGATAATTATAAACGTCATATATCATATTTTGCTCGTAACATATTTGTACTACACGGCCGGATAAAGCATTTTCCTTCCTCCTAAACGTGTTCAGCTATTTTTAAGACTCGTTTTTTATCATAATATCATACTTATAACCAATTGTTATTTAAAATAGATTTACCTTCTATGAATCACTTATCTGAGTCATATTTTCCCGGTTATGAAATATAATAATTTTTAGATTTGATCAAGAAATTACTTTTTTTTAACAGATTGAAGTATTAAACTGACTGCATACTGCACCACCTGATTGTAAGTGGTTACTGCCGCCCATGGACATCTGTAAGCAACCGTATGTACATCTCTATAACAGGAATAATATCTGAAGTCAATCACATATGCGTTGCTACTCCAAAGAACTAGATGGTCGTCACATATGAAAGAACCAGCGACCACACCCTTCAAATGTAACGCAAAAACTGCTTCACGCTAGAAATAAGTGTTGCGGTGGTACCTCCCCGGTCGAACACATTTTCTACCACTTGTTTATTTAAGTTTGTTGAGATAAAGTTTTTAGGAGCCACCTCTAAATATTCGCATTGTTCGCACACTGACCGGAGGTTATAATTCAAAAATAATCGTCTTGATGTATGTATGTCTTGATGAATACATGTGACTTCGAATATTTCTAAGTTTCTTAATTTATTTTTTATTATTATAAATTACTGCATGTCTTCATTCGAAATCGAAATCGAAAACATTAATAGTCCGGCCGTAAAACATTCGCTTTTAATAGGGAGAAATGGGGATTGAAATTGGCTAAAAAAAACTCTTACTCCTTAGTAAGATAATCGGCGAGGCCAAGAATTATATAGGATTTTCTGGAAACTTCCCCTTGTACGAGTTAAAATGAGGGTTTAAATTTGGCAACGGAGGTTTCATGGATCAAAGTCCATCGAACGGGAGAAAACCACGACAACTAATATCCATCTCAAAAAACAACTGACACAGGAGCTTTCCCTCCAACTCAGAGGTAGTGCCAACGCCAACCTGGCCGCGGTAGGGCTCAATAGCGTGGACGTGGCCTTGCCACATAGCATGCAGAGAAAGACCTCCTGTTTTTCTCTGTATGCTATAGCATAAACATGTCTCTCTATCACCCCGTTACGGATATCTCCACAATAACGGGGTAACAATTGTGTATAGAAATTCCACAAGTTTCAAGTTAACTTGAGCGTAAACTATTGTTTTACGCGTTTAGTTCGAGATAAAAATACTGCTGTCACCAACACTCGTACCCGGAGCCGGTGATTATTAACAAAACCCTCAATAGGTGAGGCCTATGTCCAGAAGTGGATTTCAAAAGTCTAATAAATAGGTTATATTATAGTCTGCGCGAACGAAGCCGCGGGAACTGCTAGTATGTAGATAAATATACACCTCCGTGCGTTTTTCCTTATGTTTTCACTTCAGTGAACAGTCCTCATGACTGCTTTTTTTATTGGGTTAGTAAACGAAAATTGAGTCCACGTATTGGTAAATAGCCAATGTCTATGGATATTCTAAGGGAAGAGCTCCCTAAACCACCCAAATATACTTTGCTTAGTTAAGTTAAGAACGTACCATTCGCCTCATCTACAGCCAGGATCCCCTTCCCCGGAGCCACTATGGCTTCAGCTGTCTTCTTCAGCTCATCCTGTAGCTCGGACGGCGGGTATGAAAAGTTTGTTGTCATAGTACTGAAATCACCCATTTATTATTGACTAATTTGACGGATTGATTAATATCTAAGTACATAAATTATCCATACAAATAAATAAAATTGAAGTGCCTGTTTGTCTGTCGGTGTGTTTTTCTGGTTAATCTCTGAAACCGCTGGTTCGATTTTGACGGAATTTTCACTGACAGGTAGCGTAAATTATAAGACGTAACATATGCTATTTTTATTTTAGAATAATTAGTTTTCCGCGTAAAAAATAAAACGCATAATGTGAACGCATTCCACGCGCACTCAGCCACCGACGTCAGCGATAATGTCGCTAGCTATCAATCCTCTTTGAAAGAATGATATTCTGTTAAAATTTTTAAAGGTAATAGGTATGGTAAATATGTCAGGTAAGATTTTTTAAACGCGTGTGTAACCGCGGGGCAATGCTCGTCTGCAAACAAAAAAAGCGCGCCTATCTCCGCATTGTGTACATCTTGACCATACATTTGAAACATACACTCCACACAGTCCATGGACATCTATAATCAACCTCAGATAGGATTAGAGACTTTCCTGTAGTCAGCCGCAGATGGGTTCCTACTTTGAGGAATAAATTGGAACAGTCGAATACTCTATAATCCCTCAATAAAATAAGCAGCACACTGTGAAAATATGAAACGGGAAAATATGAAAAACAATAATCACTATGTTTCAGAAAAAAACATGTGACTCATGGGTTTTTAGTAGCATAAATACATATATACACATCATCACATCAACATAGCACTTAATTATTTTTAAACTTTATATTGATTCTGGAGGAGAATGTTTATGTTCAAATCATGATAAGCTATTATAGTTGTTTTGTGGTCACTGAATTTAATAAATAAAGCTTATATAGTAGGTAAATAAATTAGTAAGCCTACAATTGTTATTTGTATCGTCTTAAATCCGTAGGAGTAGTTTGAAGATCAGAGTGTTACCCGAGATTAGCCACAGATGCGTTGCTACCCCTGAAGACTAAATTGTAATGCCTCGGATAAGTATGTCTCCCTTACCACACCCTTCAGAGTAGAACATCAATGCATGACACTGTTGTTATTATGCAGAAATAGGTGTGGCGGTCGTGCTTCCGGAATCGAAACTCAAAGGGGTATATACCACCATACCTAAACAGTTTTATTGTCATTACAGTGGGTACTTACAAAAGTGGGTACTTAAAAAATCAGGAAGTAATTACACACACGACACAAACGGCAATTATGACTTAATTTAACATTCTTAAAGCAGGATCGATCCAACTGCTCACAACTTAAGAAACAACTAGTTACATAACAGACATGATAACAGAAATAAAATAAACGCGGCTCATAATAAAGATATTATAATACCATTGATTGTACAAAAAGCAGATAGAACATTAGAAATATTTTTAAGAGAGCAAAAAAAAATAGTTTTATTTCAGAGTGTGGAAATTCTAAAAACAATGTTATTTATAATGTTATATACGTTGAAACATGTCAATCAGTATTTATGCTTTAGTTAACACAGGTTTTACAACAGCAATGCTAACAGATATCTGAACTATGGAGTGTGTATCGGAGAAAAAAAGTTCACATAGATATTTTTTGTCACCCTATGCAAAACTGTAAAGCTATGCACTGTACACTATGCATTAATTAGACTAAAATATGTTGACAATAAAAACGAAAAACGTTGTTTGAAGAAGTATTTGAAGAATATTTCTATTCACGCCTATGATAAGGGCCCTGCCCTTGCCATAGGCGAGAATAGAAATAACTCCTAACACCTCCCCCTCCCTATCTCCCTTTCATAGGTAGATTGGAACGTGTAATTAAATACGTATTAAGTAGTAGGTACACTCTGTCGACTTTTGGTAATCTACAACAAATTATTACATGCTATAGATAAGTGACATTATGTTGATAACAATCCTAACTAAATAGGTACTTAGATATCATATATTATAGGTACCTAGATATATTAACGACAACCGAATCGTTGTAATGCATTTTAGGGAACATTTTTATGACGTACCTATATGTATATTATTTTTGGCCATCGTCACCAGTAAGTGCCGACACGCTTAAAAGCGTAACTTTTAAAAATAGTAGAACGAGTAAAGTTTGGTCGGGGAAATACTAAAGCCACACCTATTTCTAGTGTGAGCAGTTCTTACGTTTCGGTGAGGCGACCATCTTAGTCCTCAGGAGTAGCAATGCATATGTGATTGACTTCAGATAGAGCCCTTGTTTCATGTGAAGTCCATTTCAAATGGCCATGGGCTGCAGTGACCACTTACCATCAGGTGGAATGCAAGCTCGTTTGCTACTTCAATAGTAGCAAACGAGATAGTATAAAAGTTGTGTAGAATGTAGTAAATAGCGACATCTTCATCAAATGCTGCGAAAAATAATCTTTTCCAACTTGACCTGAACTTCTTATAAAAGAGTAGTCTAAATCTTACTAACAGATGTCACTACATAAACGTTGTAGTTGTATTATTAGGCGCCATCTATATTATACATTAAAAAATATTTTTGAATCACGTTAATGTATAATACGATTGTAGTAAAAAGTTCTAGCTATGGCACAATAGATGGCGTAACGAAGCGTCGATAAAACAGTACCAGTATTGGTTTGCGTTGCTATCAGACCTTCAAATGACCTTTCGTCGTGTCCTCTCCTAAAGTAAAGCAATTTTGACAGTTGTGCTGTACCCTAGACTGGGAGTGCCAATTTCCTCTTCTCCACATTACTGAATTAAAAATGTAAGTATTAATATTAATGTTATCTTTTATCCGGCATGTTTTGTGTTTTGCATGGGACTCGATGTAAATTTCCACGAATATTTGGTTAGTTTTAGTAATAGTGATGTAATATTATTGTAATTGCTTAATTATTATATTAAAAAGTCGTTTTTTGCTCTTTAAGCTCAATTAAAGATAAAAATAAGGTATCTCATTTTATTATTTGTATAGTTTAATAGTGTCATAACAATTAAATTTAATTACTGTTTGAAATGTTTGGTTACTCTTATTGAATACTTAACATAACTGGTTTAAGTGCGCCTGTTTAGCAATAATAAGTTTCACTTTCACATGAACTTGCTGTTTATCGCGTATAATGCTTAGACAAATTCATGAATAAGGCGTAGCACCTATGAAAGTAATCACTCATATATAAGCGCCAATTTATTTAAGTCATTTTGGTGATCTTCCAATATATTCTAATTGGGAATATGGTTTTTGTCAAACTATAAGTAGAACTTACACGTTTTGAGCGACTTGTTTACAGTGACCTTTCAAGGTCATGGACATCTTTCTAAAATAAATATGTACTATTCTTCGACTCTTCCCTTTGCACATTAGAAAACTTAATATATATTTATCGAATTATTAAGATATTTAGAATCTATGAAAATTTAAACCAATGTCATTCTCCGTTATTATTTTGACCTGCGATTCACCTAAGGTCATGCGTATCTCAGTATCAAATAACAAGTTGATAAAAATATCTTATGCTTTAATATAAATAGTTTATTAATGTAAAAGATTCTAATTAGATTGTTTCATTATTGTTTTATTAGAAAATTACGATGGGAAAATTATTCAACCCAATTTATACTGAACTTCTTACAAGAATAATATATTTCACACAACGTTGCAAATGGAGAAAGTCAAAAATTAAAATATTACTCGTTTTTTTACATATTATTTTAATAATTCTCGACTATACATCACTATTTATGTGTCAACGTCTCATTTTGGTGACATTTACACGATTTCCAAATTTGAATTTCCGAAATATTTTGACTTTCGCGTGACGGATTTGAAAGACGTCTTTCGTAGGTGAGTTTATTTTGATAAAATATTTTATAATACAATGTCGAGTATAAGATTTAATTATTAATTTATAAGTGAAAATTGTAAATCAAAAATGCCACCGAAAGGTAAAAAGGGGAAAAAGGGCCCACCAGAGTCAGGATGGATGCCAGGTTTTGGGACGAAAGGTAGAGTATGATTTCCATCTTTTATAAATAAACCTTTCAAAATAAAATATTTCTTTTGTAAACACAACCCTATCATTGAGAATTGCGTGAGATGCGACACCTTTTTAGAAATAAATTTTATAGTTTAATTGATTTACAAAATCATTCATCTATTTGATAAAGTTAAACTCATGGGCATAGCTATAGCTTTTTTAAGGGCGGAGGGAGTCCAACAGCTTCGGTGGGCGAAAAAAAAAGGTCTGCTTAGAGTATGTCATTTTTTCTCACGTTTAACAGCGACTGGAATAAACAGACTGAAATTTGTTGCTAGAGAGAGCAGTCTGGACCTTTACAACTCCCCTCGACAAATATGAACAGACTTTTTTATTCTTAGCCATTGTAGAGGGGAATCTTGACCTTTAACCTCCCCCCTTATAAATGCCCATTATTATACTGTTGCAAACAATTTTTTGACTTTACTACAGGCTCAAGTCTGAAGTTATCATGAATGAGACGTAGATCAGTTAATCCCTCTTTTTCCGTGCGAGCCTAGGATATATGATGATTTATGCTTACGGTTTTGTGTCATACTTTATTCATATTAAGCTTTACTCTCAGTACATCAGTTGTTCAATCAAGAGAGAGCACTGCATAAACATTTAAGGGCTCTTACTTTAAGGACAATAAATATCTAGATTTATTATTCTGTCATTTACTACAATCATACTTAAAATATCTTTGGATTCATGATGACCAACTTAGTGACGCAGTCACTATACTCGTCTGACACACAACGGGTTCTGGGTTTGATCCCCGTCCAGACAGACATCTGAATTGGGAATTTAGATTATGATGGTAGGTGTTTGTGTATTCGTATTTACGTGCACGTGGAATCCATGGCACAGAAGAAAATCTTAGTATGAGGCTATGAGTGTAGAAAGAGTTATTTAGCACTTAAGGAAACTAATACATTAGCTGTTTAAATATTGTGCAATTGTATATTTGATTTTCTTTACACTTTTCTTACTTAACTTTCCTGACTGTTAGGTATAAAACATGCTTCACTGACTGTCATTGTATTTACTTGTAACAGACTTTTGATAGAAGTGTCCTAATGATGAGCAAGTCCTAATAAAGGTGGAATTATTGATGGTTAAGTTATGGAAACATCAAAGCAACTATTTGAAGGTGGTAGAACTCTTTGTGGTTCGACTCCGGGAGCACCGCCGCCACACCTATTTCTGCTTAATAACAGCAGTGTTATGAGCTACTGTGTTCTGGTCTGAAGGGTGTGGTAAGGGAGAAATACTTTTTCGAGACATTCCATCCTAGTCCTCAAGGGGTGTAATGCACCTGTGGCTAAACTTAGGTGAAACTTTGATCTTACCTAGAGTTGATTACAGATGTCCATGAGCGGTAGTGGCCACTTCCCATCAGGTGGGCTGCATGCTCGTTTGCTACTTCTATATAATAAAAAAAAACAGTGTAAAATTCTGTGGTGTCCCTTTTTAAAAAGGGCATGATGAGGAATACAAACTTAAGTTCCAACCTACTTTGTGGGGTACTAATGCATATGTGACTAATTTTAGATAGAGTATAAATACTACTTGGAGATCTTATAGACTTACATAACTAGGGATACTTGTTACTCAGATGTCTATGGGCTTTCTTTCTACACTCATACACACACACTTTCTACACTCATGGGCTAGCATACTACTTCATACTACAGGCTTATAACTACTTATCATGTAGTGTACACTGTTATCTATAACAGTGCACACTACAATCAATTTCATTGAACAAATTTGTTACTGTATCCCTTGTAAGTAGTTAATGTAGTATGTATAACTTGTAGTCAATTATATGACTGCATGTAGTTCATACAGAATATGGATATAAAATTATCTAGACCTAATCATAAAACAGTGAGTATTAAAAAACATTCACAGACATAGCTGTGATGTGATTGAGGCGCCTCTGTCACACTAATTTTAAATTAATTGAGCAATGCTCTTATATTCAGGTTAATAAGGTGCGATAATATTTTGAGTTATTGCAATTTCGTTTTTCAGATCAGCAACGTCCTGTAATAGTTTTTTTTGAATCTGTTAAAAAATCTAATAGTTGTGATCATTTAACATCGTATATTATAGGCAAACTTTTGATTTGTTATTTTTTATTTATTTAATATAATGCTTGGACCCAACTACATATATAGAAGTGGATACTTTAACCAAAATAACATGTTTATAGAAAATAAAATGAATACTAATATGTACGCAGATAGTAAGTCCATATATCTTATATCGATTAGATAAGATGAAAACCTAATTTGTTGACCATTCATTTTGGCAGACGTTACGAATATTTTGGTTATGATATGGGTACATTTTTGACAAGCTCTTAAAAACGAGCCATTAAGATATTTAATTAAACACAAATGTATATAACTGTAAAAAATATATTCGTCTGCGACTACGTCAGAAGGAGGGTTTTGTTTTTCGAGCGCATGTATGTATGTGTCTATTTGTTACACTAATTTATCTAAATCTCTGACAAATTAACAACTGAAAAACAATTTTATCTCTGTAGGCATTGACTTATTCAACTGGTCATTTGATTTGACGTTTGTAAAATAAAAAAATATTTCTCACGATAACCCTGACATTCAGATAAATGGAGGTGTGTCAAGACATTCGAAATTAATTAATGATAACAATATGCAAACGGACACACCTACTCTGATGTAAAAGTTGTTTTGTGTTGAACAAGTTTTGATAGCTCGTTTAGGACTGTTAAGTATAAATTCAATGCTGTGTACAATACATATAACTAGTTTGCATGAATAATACTCATGAATAACACTCTCAAATGCTATTTTTACTAGGTAGATAAGAATTGAAATGGTTTTTGATCTTATCTTTTTCAGATTTTTTTATAGAAATTCATTAAACAAAGTGTAGTACCATACAATTTTATCGCTACGCAAGTAAATAATAGATTAAATTGATATTCTACTAATGTTGGAGTTACAAGTTGTCAATTTTATAGTTTAATATTTTTTGGTTTTAATATCATATCATAGCTGTAACTACTTGTAAAGGTTTATATGTAGATATTTTGTCAGGCAACCTGCCTGACCAGTTCATTAGTGATTGGTTGCTTGACCGGTGAACACTTGCTCAAAAGTATTGAAAATATTTTGGAGGTAAGGTTTCCTGGTTCTAAAAATAATTTTAATGCTAGATGGTAGCTTATCTGACATTTTGGTGACAGGTTTTTTTGGTTTTATATTTGAAAATGCTTTTAAAATTTTCTGATATTTAGTATAATTTAATGAGTGCTTCGTAATTTTAATTATAATATTGGGCATATTGTTATGTTCTTAAAGCCCAGTGAGTAATCCTAAAACTATTAAGACATACTCAAACTAGTATACTTTGTAAGGCATATATACAACAGGTATTTTTTATTTGATTATTTAATTAAAGTCACTATGACTTATAGATACATGTTTACTGTAGCTTTGATATCCTTTAATATAATATAACTAAAAAAAATGAGGCAACATTTATGTGGGAGGGATAAAGCACCCTTCCCTTCTTTTCTGCTTTTGCTTATTTCTGTTCTCTTTTTATTATAGGTAACTTGTACTATACGCGGCGCATTTTCATGTAATTTAATTATATAAGTAATATACGGATATATGTATAATTTTAATTTATATTTTTTTCATATTAATTGTGTTCTATTCTGTTGCAGCAACCATGACTACCTACTTCCAGTACCCCACCCCCGAGCTGCAGGAGGAGCTGAAGAAGATCGCCCAGGCGATCGTTGCTCCCGGCAAGGGTATCCTCGCCGCTGATGAGTCCACAGGTAAGGTTCCTTGGAGTTCTTTGCTGGTACTCTTTTTATATTTCACTGATTGGGCTCTCTCCATCATTAATTGTTACAGTAAGGAAAGAAGACTTTCCCAGTAATAGGGAAAGACCACAGAACTTCCTAGTAGTAGGTAAAAGCTACAGACTTTTCTAGTAGTGGGGTAAGACCACAGGCTTTCTCTACTACTGGGAAATGTCGGGAGCACACTCCTCCACGTTGATGCATAAGGGTGGCGCAGGGTACGGTGTAGTAGTCAATCTGTCCGTTCATATGGCATCCAAGAAGATTAATGACCGCTATCCAATAATAAACGGTCTGGGTTAGACCTGACATATTTAACGTGCCCTCTGACGCAAAGAACGGGCAAGTTTGACTCGATAGTGCTTGTCATTGTTTTTTCGGATTTTATACCTACTCTTTCATTTTGATATCATCAATGCCTAATAGGAGTTGGTAGCGTCACCCGGCGATATTCCTAGCGCCTCCAAATGAAATAATGTGTCAAAGTTCGATAACTAAGAAATATTGTAGTACATTATTTTGATCTATCTCGAAGGGTTTAGCCAAAAACCTCTAAAATTATCAGTGTCTCTCTACTATATTATCCATGTACCTTCCTCTTGAAACATCCTATCTATTAAAAATAACTGCATTCACATCCGTTGCGTAGTTTTAAAGATAGAAGCATTTATGTATAGAGACAGACAGACAGACAGCGGGAAGCTACTTTGTTTTATACTATGAAGTGATGATGATATGTGATGATAATTGTGTTATAATATATGTTAAGAATACATCATAACTACAATATCAGTGTGTAATGATGCTATTGTGTACTTCACCTTGATAAATAATCTTATCTAATATAAAATGTATGTGTTCGGCAGATTATTTCGATCAAAGGGTAACGCAATGGGTCTATCAATATACGTAATGGTGACAAGGAACTTTGATTATCGACGTTCATAAAATGCTGTATGTTTTTACATTAAATAGGTTATGCAAATGATACTAAATTAAAACTTAAAAAACCCCGAACGCTAATTTATGTGAGCAATTATTTAAAAAGTCAAAAATAATAACTATACATCAAATACAAGCGAGTTACACCTATATTTTAATTATATATAACATTAGCTCGTCAAAATTGTGCTACAACATTGCGGTGCAGGGGTACCGCTTAACTAAGTCAGACCTTTTATTCGATTAACTATCTATTTATTTACTAGATTTAAATTGTTAAGCCTGCCTAAATCTTCCTATTTTATTTTAGCTAAGCAGGGATCTAGTCTCTAAACTTAGCGGTTAGCCTTAGGAGCTACATTTCCACAGACAGACATCAAACCTAACACACCTCTTTTCGCGTCGGGGGTTAGAGAATAAGGATCAGAATGAAATAATCGTTATGTGGTATTTTTTTTAGTCAATAAAATATATTATATGCCATTAAATATTTGTTTATGTTATCCTGCTATATTCTTTAAATATGATAAATGAAAAAAATATATATTTTTTTTATAATTTTACCCGGTTGCGTCAGAATCAGGGTAATTTTTTATAGTTTTAATATTGTTTTTGTTAGAAACATTCTCTTTGTTTCTAAAAATGTTTGTCAATATTTATTCCTTGTTATTTTTTATATCCAGTCTGATATTATTATTAACCCTCATTTAATATAGGAATAACAAATTGTATGTATCCGTAGATATTATTTTTACCCCTCATTTAATTAAGAGTCTAAATAGCAAATTTTATGTGATCCGTATTTTAGCGACCATGGGCAAGCGTCTCCAAGACATTGGAGTGGAGAACACTGAAGAAAACCGTCGCAGGTACCGCCAACTGCTCTTCACTTCTGATGCCGTAAGTACCTTCTTTTTTTTATGATATCCTAGTACATGCATACCTAATCTTGTTTATATTATTATAAAGTTAAAAGTTTGTGGAGATGTCTGGATGTTGATTGTTCTATCACATAAAAACTACTGATTACATAGCTCTTTCAAGGATTTCATTTGAATTGGCGGTTTTTTTTGTTTGAATCATAGTGTGAGGTAACCTTTAAAAAAGGCATTTTTGAAACACAGTTAATTGAAAAAAGTTATAAAGTTCAATAAATTAGTTAACATTGCCAATTTGAATCATATTATGAGAAGACGAACCAAGTGAAGTTGAAAAAATACGTTTTTAAATGTTTTGACAGTAAGTGAAATCACTACAATTTATTTATTTTTTGCCTTTTAAAAGTAGTTTGAAGGTGGTAGAACTCGTTGTTGTTCGACTCCGGAAGCACCACCGCCACACCTATTTCTGCCTAATAACGGCAGTGTTATGCGCTGCTGTGTTCTGGTCTGAAGGGTGTGGTAAGTGAGACATACTTTTCCGAGGCATTCCATCTTAGTCCTCAGGGGTAGCAACGTATCTGTGGCTAACCTTAGGTGAGACTTTGATCTTATCTAGGGTTGATTACAGATGTCCATTGGCGGCAGTAGCCACTTACCATCAGGTGGGCTGTATGCTCGTTTGCTACTACATATATACTAGTAATTTGTAAACGATGTTGCCATATTCAATAAATCTTAGTTTATGCACTAAGCGTATCTGGTTATTACGATATAACGAGTAGGTATTCGTGTTTATTGTCGTCTATTGCCCTTTAATCTTATGACGTCATGTGCTCAAGTGGTTCTCACTTTCATTGATATATGTAATTTAAATTTGTCAATTGCCAATGGTATTTGATTTTCTTAATAGTAGCTTCTGGCTGGATGTTGCTTCTTATGAAAAATTTACTTAACTATACTTAAAGTACTCATAGTGAGTACTTTGATTATAGGTAAGAAAATAGGAATATTAACATTACGGAATAATCTCAAATACTGTAATAAAAGGCTTGAGAGTGTGATAAGAGAAAAGAGAGTGCTAAAATTCTAGAATCTATATCCAGTATTTACTCAGAATGGCTCAAGTATGAACCATCAGAATTCGATAACGTTTATATTATAACTAGCTGCGCCCCGCGGATTCACCCAAGTTTCGACGATGATATATAGCCCACAGCCTTCCTCGATAAATGGGCTATCTAACACCGAAAGAATTTTTCAAATCGGACCAGTAGTTCCTGAGAATAGCGCGTTCAAACAAACAAACAAACTCTTCAGCTTTATAATATTAGTATAGAAGAGACCCATTTTCTGGGTCAGTTTCTAGGGCCAGTGGAGAAGAGGGGAGGAGAAGAACAGTATAATCTATAGATCATCACATTTCCATATCATTTCTAGTCGAATGACTCTCAGAGGGTAGTTCGGACGTCTGTCACGGCCTGTTTGGTGTTTTAGTTTAAATCGATTTTAATTTAATATTTACAAAATTTCAACGTAATTATCAGTGTAAATGGA
>MOOZ01000530.1:110202-124625 GCA_002930495.1 Cecropterus lyciades | reverse complement strand
TGAATCTTATTATCATCCAAGGAATTTACCACTCTTTAGTTTACGTGTTTAAAAAATTTGGCAAACTACCAATTATGATGTCGTATCACGAGGTTTGTGACGTAAAAAATACCTAGTATAATTAGCTCTACGTACACGTTAATTCTGTGTTTAGGGACAGACTTTCATGTTTATTATAATTGAGACTAATTTTATTCAACAATTTGACTTATTATTATATTTGACTTCTGAGGCACATTACACCTATTTTCTTCATAACAGCAATGTAAAGCGCTGCTATGTTATGGTTTGAAGTGTTTGGTAAGAAATATGTACTTAACCGAGGCGTACTATCTTAATCCTCAGGGGTAGGATCGAATCTGTGGTCACCCTCGGGTAAGATTCTGGTCTTATCTGGGGTTCATTGCAGTTGTCCGTGGACAGCAGTGACCACTCATTATCGGGTAGTCTGCATGCTCGCTATGGAATTCGTGTTTCGACAGTTTTGGCATTTTCTATAATTAATGTGCTCTGTATGAAGTCTCAAGCGAAAATATATATTTTTTTAATTTTGTTTTATATAGTATGTAAATTTTGAGTCAAAGTTATATTTCAATTTTTCTTTTTATAAGAATATAATACAGGCGCGGACAAATAAAGATTTCAGAAAATACTACCAACACTACCTTGGCCTACGTGTGCGCCTTATAATATATTATTTTTATTTTAAAATTCCTTCATCGTAGTCCTATTGCTTTTCCAATTTCAAGTTTCAAGTTTTTGATTTTTTTTTATATTTCATTTAAACAATGCACATTTTTAGTAGATTTTATATATTTTCACTTTTAAAAAGATCTGTCTGTATAGCAATTTTGTAAGTTATTGTTTTTTTTTTCAAACCGTTCCAAACCGCTCACACTATTCGTTATTAATTTCTAATCTACGTACCTTTGTACTACGTTTTATATATTTCCACCTATCCAAATGTCTGTCTTTATTGGAATTTTGTAATTTTTTTTTGTTTTTATCTCCAATCACGCTCACGCTTTACGATCTTCCACCAGGTGACCGCCGGCCAGTCGTGCACGAAGACGTACACCCCGATGGACATCGGCCGCGCCACCGTCACCGCTCTGCTCAGGACTGTACCAGCCGCCGTTCCTGGTATCATTGTTATCTTACTAGCTGTGTTATCTTACAAGAGCGGGACATAAAAATAGTCGCCATCTTTAAATTGTATGACGACGACCCACCCACGACCACCATGGTCTCGGCCGCCGGTGCACATCTGTTATTATTAACCCCAAATAAAGTTACCTGTGATTGGCAACAAATTGTTGCCCCTGAGGAATAAGTTAGAACGCCTCGGATGTCTGCTTACCACACCCTTCAAATGAGAACACAGCAGCGCGTATCAGTGCTGCTACATGCTTTTTAATTGATTTATGACGGAATCTAGCCTGAAAGCGGTGACCCGCGTGGTGGAGCGGTCACCATGCCGGTCTGACGCGCTGTTGGTTAAGAGTTCGATCCCCGGCCAGACAAACATCTGAATGATGAGTTTAGGTTTCTGTTCTGGGTCTGGTTTTTTGTGTATTCGCCTTTGTGTGTTCATTGCACACACGACACAGGTGAAAATCCTACTGTGGGGCTATGTAGAAAGCGTTTATTGTACTAAATATCTTAATCAAAAGTAACCTATAAGTTGACCAGGTAAATAAGCTACATTTATGCAAAATTTCATGTAAATCGGACTAGCGGTTCTTGCGTGATGGAGCAATAAATAGACACACACCATCGCATTTTATATATTAGTATAGATGTCTGTTAAACTATTTTTAGTTATAAGAGTCTTAGCTGCTTTCAGAGACAACGTTGTGTATGTGTCTTTAGTATTCTTATGTAGGCATGTATAATGTAGAACGAGTATGGTTCCACTGGGGACGTATCACAACCACACCTTTTTTTTTATAATATGGATAGCAGCAAACGAGCATGCAACCCACCTGATGGTAACTGGCTACTGCCGCCCTGCGACATCTAATCAACACTAGGTAAGATCAAATCTCACCTATGGTTAGCCGCAGATGCGTTCCTACCCCTGAGGACTAAGATGCAATGCCTCTGAAAAGTATGTCTCCCTTACCACACCCTTCAGACCAGAACACAGCAGCGCATTACACTGCTGTTATTAGGCAGAAATAGGTGTGGCGGTGGTGCTTCCGGAGTCGAACCACAAAGAGTTCACACCTATCTCTAGCGTGAAGCAGTTCTTGCGTTCTGGGGAGGTTTTCATCTCGCTTTCATGTAAAAACAGCTTAGTCTTCGGAAGAAGGAGATCATCTCAGTCCTCGGTAGAAGCAACTGTTTCATATGGGACTGAATACAGATTCAAGATTCTTTGATGTTGAAAACATTGTCCTTCTTTTAAATACTATTTTACTCTTATTAAAATTACTAAAGATTTGCCATAATTACTGGTTATAAATTTAGAAAAAAAGACGTGAGACGGGAATTTAAAACCTCATACTTTATGGATATTGAATATTCAACAATATTAGTATACTAAACGCTCCATTTTTAATTAATTCTTTCAAACGTACAATAGAACAATTTTTAAATTGTTTCCAGGAATAACATTCCTCTCCGGCGGCCAGTCTGAGGAGGAGGCCTCCGTGAACCTGAACGCGATCAACACTGTAGACCTGAAGAGGCCCTGGGCCCTCACGTTCAGCTATGGCCGTGCCCTCCAGGCCTCCGTGCTCCGCGCCTGGGCCGGCAAGCCCGAGAACGTGCTGGCTGGCCAACAGGAGCTGCTGAAGCGTGCTAAGGTAATAAGATGAGAGGTGAATATGTGGGAGAAGAAGTGAATATCTAGAATGTTCTAGGAGAAATATAGAGAATGGATGATAGTGGGCGAGGGAGAAAAAATTAGAGGTTAAGTCTAGATTTTCATCCTCTCACGAGAGGATGATCAAGAGAGGATGAAAGGAGGAGAGACGATCAAGAGAGGATGAAAGGTTTGGATTGGAAAGAATGAGAACATAGTTCTAGATTGTTGTAGGTGGAGAAATAAAGAGAGGATGAGAATGAGGGGAAAGAGAGGGGTTGAAGGTCTAGAATGTTCTATATGAGGAAATAGAATGTTTACTTGTATTTGGATTGGCTAGCAAAATTTTATCAAGCTTGCAAAGTTGGAGGGGTAAAGAGTTAGAAAAAAATTCAATGAATTCGTAGAAAGTGAAAAATAGAAAAGTATTTTAATTAATCGACAAAAACTTCATAAGCGGATAAGGCCATTAGGAAGTGAATGCTTGATAAAATCTAGAGTAGTCTAGGTGGAGGAAGAATGGACAGTAAGCGACTGGCAGTGGGAACTGCTTATGCTGATGTAAGAATAGAAACAGGATGAAAACAGTATTAGGATGTTTTAGAATGTTCTAGAATAGCAGGTCAGTGGTGGCAACATGTCGATGTCATGAAAGATTCGTCGATCGTGGCAAGAAAAAAAAATCGGCTTTCTCTTTATTCTCGTAGTAAATTTCCAGTAAGACAAATTTTAGCTAATTGAGATTGCTTTTTTTTGTTTTCGTCGACCGAAATTCCTATATGGGATACGATTTTGCAATTGGACAGTGCACATTGCACAGTGTCTAATTAGTAAATGTTAGATCTTAAACACCAATAAAGATGGCCACCCATAATGTATGTATTGTGTTTCTATATGGTTATACGTAGAGCAAACACTATTATAAAACTTTTAGAATAATTAACGATGATTTCATCAATTGACTTATACTCTTCCTGATCAATCTTAAATGTTACGATATATTTGAATTTTTGATACTTTTCGTAATTCGGTTAGATTTAGAAATAAAGCAAATTCTTCAATCTAACAAGATTACATATACGCATGTTAACATATTATGTGCTTATGTTGTGTTGTCTATAAATGCACGTAGATTCTGTATAAATACATTGTTGCACCCTTTTATTAATATTTAACAACATTTACAATTTGATCGCACTGTAACAAAAGATCCATATTTTTCTTAATCACGCTAGATTAAGTAAACATAGCATATTTTTGTTACTGATGATGATAACATTATTTAAGATTTTTTTTTATAGAAAAACTTTAATAGAAAAATATATATTTTGGATTTGCATTAGAGAAAACAAAATTTACGACGTGCTGTTTTTTCGATTTTTTTCTCAAAATAAACTTAATCGATTTTTCTAAACCCAGGCCAACGGTCTCGCAGTCAGAGGACAATATGTCGCTGGATCTATCCCATCGCTCGCTGCATCTAAATCAAACTTCGTCAAATCGCATGCATACTAAATATTATATCTAATTGTGCACCGTTTAAAAACTATGAGTACTCACACGTTGTTCATGATTTCACGGAGATGCTGGGAAAAGTTATCTTAATACCTAGGTATTAAGTAGGGGTATGAGTGTCTAAAAAAACACTTACACTCATAGCCCCACATAGGAATTTCTCCTGTGTCGTGGGTACCATGGACACACAAAGACACATGAATACACCAACACCCAGACCCAGAACAGAATCTAAACTCATCATTTAAATTTCTGGTCTGGTCGGGAATCGAATCCGGAACCCACTGCGTGTGCCACGCGGGTCGTCTAAGTGTCTAGACACACATTAGTGAGGGCTAATCCCTAGGATTTTTCTCATGGGTGCCATGACACACACAAAGACGAATACGCAAACACCCAGACCCAGAACAAAAATCTAAATTCATCATTCCTGCCTGGATCGAACCTGGGTAACCGCTCCGCCATGCGAGTCGTATTCCCTTAAATCTCTCATGAAATGTAATTTGTTACTTTATGCACGAATCTGTCAATCATTAGTAGACACGATGACAATAACTTTCCCCAGCCTCCCAGTGATCATAAACTCCGTGTACTAGTTGATTGAATGAATTAAACGAACAAAGTGACTGATAATGTACATTTAAATATACATCTTTGATTACTCGTAATACATAATAACGTTGCGTTAATGAATTAATTGTCTGTTGCAATTTGAATTGAAAAACCTCTTACAGGAACGACCAAGTTACAATCTATTCACTGACAGTTATATATGTACAACAAAAAAAGGGTTTTATTTTTTATCTGTTGATATTGTTTTTTTTGTCTTGTAGTCAAATATATAATTGTCTATAAATAGAATGTTTCGGTTGGAACATTTTTTGTTCGATTATGTAATTTTGTTATCGTGCATGGATTTGTTATGTAGATGTAGAATATTTGTTGAAATTACATATTAAAAAAGTTTTAAATAAAGTCATATGTCAAATATGATGACATCACAAGAGTTCTGCTTTAAGCAGGATTAAATTAGGTAAAAATATAAATAAAAATCATTAAATAAATAAAAACATAATGCATATGATATTGTTGCATACGACTTTAAATAAACTATAACACTTTGTCTATAGATATTGTAGTTTATGCATGGACATGTCATTTGTAGACTAGTTGTTTCATATGTAATCTGTGTGTATTTGTATTGTACATTTGAATTATAGTATATTTGAATACTTTAAATGTTGGGGGAGATTTGAGTATTTTTGCATCACATAATATTGCTTCTGCATGGTAATTTTTGTAATCTGTGTGTACCTAATCTGCACTGCCGTTGAATCGATTGTGCTAACATTTTTTTAATCTGTATTTTAATAAAATATATTTTTTTCGTGTTTCTTATTTTGTGTTTGTCATTTAGTGAGTAGTTTTTAGTCTATAGATTATTCTATCGCTCATTACCACTAGTATTAATTAAATCATTAATTTCTGGTAAGTAATAAGAGATATTAGTAAATAACTGAAGTAATTAACTAAAAATGAGAAAACTAATAATAATTCATCAATATAATAGGCATGATGGCAGTATTTAAGAATCAAGGAATAAATTTATATAGCGAAAAATATTTTGAGGATACAAAATTAAAAGTAAAAATCTTTTATTCGACGTAGATCCTTTACAGAAATCTTTTTGTGTGTGTTAATCTACCAACACTTCGCAAGGTTTTGCGTTATGGAGATAAATTGGCGAGAAAAGCTACATAACACACATCTTTGTGGATCGAAAACTATTTCAGACCACTTTTTTATAGGCCAAATAAAATCACTTGTTTCATTCCAAAACTAGACTAGTCTTCAACATAATATTCAAAGAAAAATAAAAAACCAACTTAATAAGAACCTCCTCGTCTTTGAAGACGGTTTAACACTGCAATTTGTTGAAACAAATCAGGGTGAATGACGTCATATGTCGCTAGTCGCTACGTGTCACCACATCACTAGAACTTTTTTATGAAATGTTGAGGAGTGACGTCACCAGCAAACGCCAATGCGCGTGTTTTCGCGCTTAATTTAAAAGAAATTTAAAGCGTATAAAAATGCTATCTTTGTGTTGAAATTTAATTTATTGCTGGAATTATTTTATTTGTGCGAATAATAAACTTTAAATTATTTTTGAGATTTAAAAATTCGTCATCATACCTGCAATAAATGCAATTCACCTATCAAAGCTTCTTGATATAATCATATTCACTGCTAAAAATAAACGAGATTAAAAGATGGATAGCAGCCGTATCCTTACCCTACCTACCTAATAATTTCTACTTACCTAGAAAAATCTATAAAATTAACAATATATAATGGTTTGGAGATTGAAATGTCTAAAAAGTTATTACAATAAATATGAGAGCGAACTTCGCTCTCCTTATTCGTTTTATCGTTATCATAATGTTACAACCTCTAACAGTGCCATCTGTCGGGAATATTAACGAAGTAATATAATTTTTGATGGCCGCGTCCATAAGATCACGTAATAACAATAAAATAAATTATTTTATTTGTGTAATAATCCAATTTTTGCCCTATTTAATAATAATCATAAATTCATAATACCTTCTTGCACAAACACTTGGAAAATAAATTTTTAAAACTTAAATTGTACCTTTGCAAGGATGCAATAGCGCTGAAGGCAATTTTGCTATTTTTTTAGAAACGTACAGCTTATAAAGTGCATAGAACCATTATTAAATTGCCCCGTTTTTTTATTTTTGTAAAACTGCGGCATCATGAACCCGGTTTTAACAGGTAAGGGGAAATAACCCACGCTTAAAGTGCATTGTTGACCGGACACCGGGATCATCTAAACAACTAGGTCGGACCTTGCCTTTAAGTAAAATTTCCTAGATATTGCACGGTGAAAATAAAAGAGACTTAATGTGAAATCAACTGAATTGTGTTTACGTTTCGGGGAGACGTAACACGTAGAAAAAGACGTAACATTTGTGTTTGCCCTTTTCTGGCACGAAATCGTCACTTTTTATTTCATTATCGATAAGCACCATTAGAAGTAGTTCCAAGATTTCAACTAAATTTTCCAAAATTTTGAGTTTGGCCTATGTCGTTCTCAATGTGCGATATTTTGAAATAATATATGTCGTATGAGAAATATCTCGGTAATGTACTAAAAGGGCCAGAAATTGTGTGTATCATTTTTTTTGCCGCTACAATCTTTTTAGGCGTTCGCTTATTTCAAGTGTAACTGAGAATGTCCGTGACAGTAAAAAAGTGTGACCCTGTGACCAATAACTGATGGATGAAATAAAATTGTTTATTATTATAACATTATATTTTAAAACATTGCATCAAGGATTGACTAGTGTTTTTCACTTGGCCGCCGGCTGAATTTGGCATCTCTGGAACCCGATATACATGTATAGTACCAAAAGATCTTTGGTACTATAAATGTATATCGTGAAGGTTTTAATTGGAAATAAATGTTCAAATGCAATTTAAGTGTAGTTTGTTTCTTGTAGTTTAAAATGTGATATTTTTTACCCCCATAAAGTGGCATTCGGGAGCAATCTGCCGTACGCCTCTAAAAGCATTCATGGGAATATATATGCTTCTTACAAATCTGTGGTTCGACTCCACCGCCAATTTCTGATTAGCAACAACAACATTAAACGTTGCTGTCTTCTGGTCTGAAGGGTGTGGTAAGGGAGACATACTTATCCGGGGCGTTCCAACTTAGTCCTCAGGGGGCAGCAACGCATCTGTGGGCAACCTTAGGTAAGACTGATCTCATCTGGGGTTGATTACCGGTAACCATAGGCGGCAGTAACTACTTACCATCAGGTGGATTGCTCGCACACATATTACCAAAAAATTAAATTGTTTCTCTTTTATCTTTCCAGGCTAACGGCCAGGCCTCATGCGGCAAATACGTCGCTGGATCCGTAACAGGTGTGGGCGCCGAGAAGGGCCTTTTCGTTGCTAACCATGCTTATTAAATAAAAAAAATATTACAAAGCTAAAAAAGCTACTTGCTTTTAGCACAATATTGGTTGCAAACAAAAATATAAACGTTAAAATGTTGCTAAATTATCCGCTTCAATATGGCCGCCATTTTTTAATTGGCGCCAAAATTCGTGTTAGTAAATGCCAGTTGAATTATAATCGTAGGAAGCCTGTTTAATCTGTGCAAATCAATTGTCACAGATTAACAGTGCTATTAAAATTATGTAGACGCGTCATGCTAAAAAGCCGCGAAAATTCGACGTTCTAGTGGTTTGACATTAAGACAGATGGTTTAGAACTCGTAGGAAGCTTTATTATCTGTGGTCGTTGAATCTAGATAACATATGTTATCTGCGAATCGATTTATTTTCACATAAGCACGCTAGATTAGAATTTGTAGAGAGTTTAGTTAAAAAAATAACTAAATTAAAATTTATCGGGATTTCAAAAGAAGTTGGAGACATAAAGTTATTCGTCGTGTGTTTCAAAGTTTATTTACAAAATGTAGAGAAATAAAACATATTTATTGTGCATTGTTGGTGTAATTCACCTAGATGTAGTTAATTGAGACATTCTATGTATTTGAATTGAGATTGTAGAATATATTTCCTAGTAGCTTATATGTACTGGCATTGTAATATGTAATAGTTATATTTATGTAAGAATTACATAATTTATTTGTTTTGTATCCAAATGGTTATCATAAAATATTTATTTTGCATCGAATCAGAAAATATACAGATATATACTCGGATATTTTATATAATACTAAATAGATAATTTTTACATAATACTTTTAGGATTTTAATTGTACTTTGATATTTTAAGAATAAATTATGATAATATCAGTAATATTGTAGTTTTTATCATTCACCTGTAACCTTGTTCCTATCATGTGGCTTATAGTACGTAGGTATATCCTTAGTTGGTTAGTTAAATAGTTTGTACTTTGGTAATGGGTATACTTAACTAACTTAATTTGTAAAGATGTTTAGAATAGTAATAATATAAAAAAAAAAATATATAAAAACTAGAGAATACATGATATGAATAATCATCCTAAAGAATAAAATACTAAAGCTTCAACCATGAAATTTAACAAAAGGTTTAGTTTACGATGAAGACATCTACTGAGATAGTATTTTTTGATATTCCTAAGGAGGTGAAATGGGGGTTAAATGTTCGTAATATCAGCCCGCGACTTCTACGCAATGGCGCAGTAATACGTTCTAGATGCTAATTGTTCGGGATTAGACCACCGTAAACCACCGCACTTAGTGTTGCCTTAGTCTTGATAATGTTTGCTACATTTTGTATCAGACCAGAAATCTAGGACTAACAAAAATACATCAAATCAAAGGAAAGAAAAGATTGAAGAAACATTAGAGGTTACACCTGATTGTAAACTTAAGATCTCTAAAGATCTCTGTAATCAACTCATTATAGACAGGCTTCTACCTGAAGTCGATCAAAGATGCGGAGCCACTCATTTTTTTTATAGTATGAAGTAGTAAACGAGCATGCAGTCCACCTGATGGTAAATGGCTACTGCCGCCCATGGAAATCTGTAAGGTTAACCACAGATGCGTCGCTACCCCTGAGGACTAAGATGGAATGCCAATGATGGTAAGTCTCCATTACCACACCCTTCAGACCAGAACATAAGAGCGCATAACACTGCTGTTATTAGGCAGAAATTGATGTGGCGATGGTGCTTCCGGAGTCGAACCACAAAAAGTTCTACCATCCTCAAAGTATTCCACCGAAGCGCTAGAATTGTATCACGGTAGAAGTAGGAGTCGAATCGTACTTATTGGCATACTGTCGAATTGTATTTATTGGCACTCCTACCTTCATAATGTTGTACTTCATAGTCACCGCATTCAAACCGCAAAAGTTACTACTAGTTTAAATCTTTATGAGGGCTTTATCTCTCAAGTCGCATTTACATTTAATTCTGTCTCCGAGCACGTCGCTAGTATTCGGTCCCTTACCAAGGTCCCTTACCGAACTGGCTTGTTTATATTTGGTCGGTCACCGAACGCGGCGCTTGTGTTCGGCTCTACCGACTCCCACATTGTTCTCCGAATAGAATTCAGTTATACTGTAACGAGTCTCACATTGGTTCGGTCACCACAACGGACTGCATTCGATCAGGAACAGGAAGCGTTGTTATGATGCGCTGCGATGCACCTGATTGGCTGAGGCTGCGGTCCATCCAGGGAGTCAGGTTGCCACAGTAGATGAGCTTAAGAAGGGTCGTATCCTTGTCTGAGTTCACCACTTTGGCAAAGGGAGATCTCCCGCCAGGCTAGGAGATCATAAACGCTTTAAAGCTTTCTACACTCATAGCCCTACAGTAGGATTTTCTCCTGTGTCGTGGTTGCTATGAATACACAAAGTCGAATACACAAACACCCAGACCCAGAACAGAAATCTAAACTCATCATTCAGATATCTGTCTAGCCGGGGATCGAACCCAGGACCCACTGCGTGTCAGACCGGTATGGTGACCTCTCCGCCACGCGGGTCGTCAAATCATGCCTGCGGAGCGGCCGTGCTCCAACAGTCTCGGTTCGGAACTTGTATACATGCACGATTTTGAGAAAACTCCGATAGCGTGATTCAGAATACGGTGACGTCATCTGTTGATAAGTAGCGAGAGGTCGCCACACGGCTACCAAATTACATTGATCGATGACCGAAGTAGTTTACAGCCGAATGCAACCAAATATAAAAGTCCCATTATTAGTCCCCTGTAAAACATATAATAAAAAAGGGTGTGGGGTGCTCTTGGAGCTCACCACATGAAACATTTTAATGACACTTTACGTACTTATAAATACAACTAAAGACTGATTCAATTAATTTTTATTACCAGTTAATTAAGATTGATTGCCTATTGCGTGATACCACTTCATAACTTTATTATTGATGATGGTAATACGAAGAAGTGATACATTAGAATAACAATACTATCATTTTGAAAATTATTTGAAAGTGGTTTTTGAAATCTGTCAATTTTAGAAATAACATTATAAACACATTATATTTTTAGATCAATTCGAAAAATCACATATAATATTTTTTTAATCTGACAATTAATTAATATTTTTTAAATCTGACAATTAAAAAAAAATTGTACTGGATACTTTGTAACTGCGGATAATTTATTAAGTATAACTACAAATATCAGACGTTTACAGTTCACAGATACTAACATACAGAGGGTTCCCGGTTCCATCACAGGATATCATATATATATATTTTTTTTTATAGTATGGAAGTAGCAAACGAGCATGCAGCCCACCTGATGGTAAGTGGCCACTGCCGCCCATGAACACCCGTAATCAACTCTAGGTAAGATCAACGTCTCACCTAAGGTTAGCCACAGATGCGTTGCTACCCCCTGAGAAAGTATGTCTCCCTTACCATACCCTTCAGACTAGAACACAACAGCGCATAACACTGCTGTTATTAGGCAGAAATAGATGTGTCGGTGGTGCTTCCGGAGTCGAACCACAAAGAGTTCTACCACCTTGAATATATATTCATAAATTTCTCTCTTTTTAATATTTTTTTTTATACCGCCTTCGTCGTTTTTTAGACTGTCTGAAGGTTGGCTGGCAGAGAACGCTTATAGCATTAAGTCCACCTTTGTACACAAAATTGTTTTGTAAGGTACATAAAGATTAAATAAATAAATAATTAGGAAGATATTTACATAATGCCCATGACACAAGGTAAAAGCAAATTTATATATTTTTTCAATTCGATTCGATTTCGGTTCAATTCTGGAGGCCCGTCGTCACACCTACTTCCGCCTTAAAATAACAGTGTTAAGCCCTTGATATACGCGGGTTCTAAGACTGTGGTTAATAAAACCCGAGGAATTCCTGCCTACTTCGCTAAAAAGTCTCTAAGCAAGAATTTGTCTTAGCAACACATCTGTCGTCGTCCTTGTTTTTATCCGTCCATCAGCCTTTTATGGTCTACCGCTGGATATATGCTTCCCCTAGTTAGGGTTATTGCCAATATTCACCTCGCTTGACATTTTGAAGACCGCAGTGGATGTTACATAAGAAGACACTACTGTACATCTTCTGGAAGATGTCCATTAGTTTCCTTCTACGAGAGCCATAGGAAGAGAGGGAGTGGTGCTATCAAAACTGACAGACACCACACGTCCAATACTCGTTTACCTCCTACAAAAATAAAAGTCGATTTAATAAAGTGCGTCGCAAGTTGTAGGGCGAAAAAAGGTTGAGGTGTCCCAAAAAAGGGTCAATTTTCCAAACGAAGCTGTCAATTGTGGCCGATGGGGATATTCCAATGTGTCGTGTCAACATTGTGCCCGATGAACCGATGTAATTGAACTGCGCTAGTGACGTTTAGACATGACAACACGGGAACGACACGACTTTAAAATGACTGTTTAAAAATCTTACATTTTCATATCTTAAATCAATGTTAGAATGGTCGCATCAAAACATTTGAATTTCGGGTGATATTTTATGTTCGAACAAGTTTTCTTAATTCCCCTACCGCTGTAGATTTGCTTAAAAATAGCTGATTAATGGCTCATATTGAGATACAACAAATACGTAGTGTTCATTTTAATTAAAAATAAGCTTTCCAAGTTAGCCGTCGACAAAGACAGCGTATATCATACACCTTAGATCTTAGATATCCGTGTGAGGAAGCGAGCTCACCTAAATACGAATCGCCTATATCAATAATATCTAAAATATCTATGTCATCAGGTGTGGCAACGCATCTGTGATTGACTTTAGAACCTTTTCTATGTGGAGTTGGTTACAGATATACATGAGCAACAGTGGGCACTTACCATCAGGTGGAGGACTGCATCGTTTGCTATTTTAACTTAAAAAAAAAAACATGTTTTTTAATGTTTCTCATTAAGAGTTGGCAATATGCACTCATTATAATAGTGACATTTCTGAGTTTATTTTAAAATCGAATCGTGCCAACATCGTGTGATGTAAATCGCCCTCATCTAAGTTCTTTTCCGTGATGGCTCTATAAAACAAAGGCACTGAACGCTTAGTCGCGTCGGATTGTATGCGAAAATTGGATACTTTATGAGGTGCACGCGACATTTGTGATGAAGTTTTTATATGCATGATAAAACTTGATGAGCGCCAAGCCCTGATTTAGGAAATCCTAGATTGTTTGAGCTTTTATTTTAAAAATAATATAAAAAAAATAAATTTTGTTTTTCCTTCAAATGCACGTTTACACCCGTGTTGGAGTACAATTATTTTTTCTTTATAAAGAAGGAAATAATCATGCAGTCTGTACGATGTTATATGGCCACTGCCGCCCACGGACATGTAAACACCTTCCTATAGGACAAGCGTTCTATCTGAAGTCAATCACAGATGCGTTGCTACTCCCGAGGACTAAGATAGTACTTAGATGAAAGTGAGCCGACAACCACACTCCTCCAGGACTCCGGCATTAGCTGGGTCCGCAACCGTCCCTCCCTCTAGCGAAGGAGGAAGGTCGAGGAACCCGGCAACGGCGACCAAAGCCATCCCCCCTTCCAGNNNCCCCCTTCCAGTTCAGTCTTCTTGTCCCGGCTGAGCTTAAGCTCGCCACAAAAACCCGGTAAAGCTGTCAAGGCCAATAGGGCCAACAGCAACTACACAATTGAAAAAAAAAAAAACCACACTCCACTAAAGGCAACACTACTTCTCGCTAGAAATAGGTATGGTGGTAGTTCATTGATCGAACCATACTCGTTCTAAATACTTGTGTTACTCATGAAGACTAAGTAGAAATAGTGCCTTCTTGGTCCATTTTAGAATGTTATTGTTTGACTCTCGACTGTTTGATTTTTTAAATTAAGTTTGACCTGAACTTACCGGACTCAAATCTATCACTTCTAATGTATCTCTCCAAGGTCTAAGGTCTGTAAAGTCTAGACCAGGAATTTTAAAGTATAAAACGACCACTTTGGAGGTCGCCAAGCCTCAATTTGAGGGTCGCGAATCTCAGTAACAAAACAATATAAACTTCCAAAATTATTTTGACGGTTTTTCATGTTAAAGGAATAACTTAGCCA
>MOOZ01000530.1:73496-93535 GCA_002930495.1 Cecropterus lyciades | reverse complement strand
ATCAGCTTTATTACTTTTGTTTTTGATATATTGCACTATTTAAAGGTAGGGACTATTTTTATGTCCTGTAGCGAAGCACGGTTAGGAACTTTAGCTAGCTGGCATTTTTCTAATCTATAAATACAATAAAAAAAATAGGTTTGGCATCTCTCCGTGTTTTTTTACTATTTCGAGGGGGAAACCTTCAAAAGCTACCCGGCGCCGTGGGAGCGGCGACAGGTTATGAGGGATTTTGACCGCAATAAAACCCCCCCGGTGGCCATCCTCGACGCTACAAGGAGGACTCCGGAATCTCTAAAGGAACACAACCGGAGTCCTCTTAGCGCGTTGCCCCATCGGGCTCCACTTAGGTGAGCGGCTGGGCCCACCGCACCAACTGGTTTTTACGACAATATGCGACCACACATATCGTCGTCCTTCCCGGGGCCGCCTGGCTGGACGGTTCGAGCTCCCACTCTAACCGCCCGCAACCCCGGAAACCCCTTTTAGCCGCCTCTTACGACAGGCAGGGGACACCGTAGCCCTATCTATACTGGGCAACGCATCTCTCCGTGTCTACATCGCAAATGGAAATAATTTGAAACAATCACAATACGTAATTATTGAATTTTTTATATTTTTAAAGATTTTTTCTGCACGTTTATATGTGAAAATAAAACTACTGAATTTAATTCGAGACTTAGGTAGGTAACATTTATACTTCATTTCATTAAAATCCATAAACTCTATTAAAAGTCGCTTCAATTCAAACTTATTTTCTTTAAAATGCGAGTGATACCGCAGGGCTCAGCTGGTCATATATAAACTATATATGTAACAAAAGTTATGATTTCATTTTTAATGTGTTATTTTGAGACCATCGATACGAGTATACAATTTCTTAACAGTGGTAATAATCATTTTTAGTATCCAAAACTTTTTGAACTAGCGAGGTTTTGCGCGTGGCCTCGTTGTGTCACCACATAAGTGACACTGTAGCAGGTACAACTTAAAAATATACGCGACGTATCATGTCGTCGATCTTTCTTAGGAAAGTAAAATTTAATTGTTATTACTTTTCATAGACTATATTGTTCGAAATTAAAAATGGGATTTGTGTAACCTTAAGACACAGACTATACATTTTCAACCCTTTTCATTAAACTCACTAGTTTTGATTTGATGCCCTTTAAACACACAGACAAACAGGCAGCCATAACTCGAAAAATGATAAATATTTCCAGTATCATTTATTCTCAGTCTTATAAACTATTTTCTTGCAAATATCGATTCCAACACTTTTTGCATATATCATTCTTCCCCTTTGTAACCGCTCATTCATAATTCATCATCAGTCTATTTGTTTAGTTCTTTACACCTATTTAACCAGTGCATAGACCACTTAAAACTGTCCTGTCTAGAACGTTAAACGTAATTTTGTTATTAATTATATATATGGCTCTTGATACCATATCAAAAAAATATATGTCAATATTAAATAAATCATATCATACATATTTGATAATATTTTTAACAAATTCAATCTTCTAATTTACAAACCAGGCTATTTATTCGTTTGAATATGTTAAAACCATGGATATTGAAAAGTTATCGGCAATCGCCGATAATGACAAGCCGATCGGAAAGTACTAGGCTCCCATGAACCAGGAACGGGCTTTCCGAACCGATCAATAGACCGATATTCCTCCCTCATCGCACACAAGCACGGCATCGACAGGTGCGCACACAACCGTAAAATAGGCACGCCCCGTAAATTTTCCTGCAATATAGTAACATTCTGAGTTTGTATAGTAAACGGTGTGAGCAACTGAGCAGTGATAGCTTAGTGGAGGTCGTCTCCTGAAAGGTCTGGGTTGAAATCCCAGACACAGCTTATTTTGAAGTTTATGTACTACAAAATATTTCGTTATATGCAGCTAAGGAAATCTATATTTATTAATGGACTTACCTAAGAGTCCATTAAAATCTGCTACCTTTGAGGTTTAAATCTAAATGCACGCAATTTGAAGATGGTAACTCTTTGTGGTTCGACTCCGGAAGCACCACCGCCACTCCTATTTCTGCCTAATAACAGCAGTGTTATGCGCTGCTGTGTTCTGGTCTGAAGGGCGACATACTTTTCCGAGGCATTCCATCTTAGTCCTCTGAATAGTAACGTATCTGTGGCTAACCTTACGTGAGACTTTGATCTTGCCTAGGGTTGATTACAGATCGTCGTAGCCACTTACCATCAGGTGGGCCGTAAGCTCGTTTGGTTCTAAAAAATGCCTAGAATAATGTTTCCCTTGCCACACCCTACAGACAAAACACAAAAGTGATTAGCACTGCGTTCTTAGACAGAAATATGTGTGGCTTTCGGCGGCTCGAACCTTCAAAACTTGATGAAACAATTTAACTTTGTCAAAACTTTTAAGGTCGATGACTTTATTAATTATCAAAGTTGTTCGTTTGTTGAAAACATTTTGCAAGGTAGACTTGCCATGTAGTTAACTAAATTAATAAGTTTATGATTTATTTGTTCTTGTAAATCTTTGTTTCAAAGTGTATTCGAGCGAATATATAACCAGGGAATCTAATTAAGGTATTAGCGAATAGCAGAAGTTTGGTCTCTGATTCATACTGTTTGGAGTTTTCCTTAGCTGCAAATAGCAAAGGCAAGATTAAAAGTATTATAAAGCGATGGAACTCATCTGGAGTTTTACTAATTATTATACATCAGTATTGTCATAAAATTGACTTAAAATTAAAGTTAAATGAAATTATTATGAAAACATAAGAGCTTTTTTTGTTTTTATAATGATATAAGTATTTAATTTAAGAGTTTTCTTCAGTATCATAAAAGTATATATTTATGGAATGGTATTTACTAGCTTTCATTTGATACCATATGTTATTATAATAATAAAATTCATCCATTTCCATCTCGAGCGCATGTATGTAAGTATGCATGTATGTATCTACATACATACATGGACTCGAAAAACATCACCCTCCTTCTGAAGCAGTCGGAAAAATAGGGAATATTAAAACGTACTGCCGTGGTAGATCCAGTGTGGTACGACCGGGAAGGTACCACCGCCACACCTAGTTCTAGTGTCAAGCAGTTCTTGCGTTCCGGTGGAAGGGTGTGGTTACCGGCTCTCTTGTATATGAACCGACCATCTTAGTCCTCGGGAGTAGCAACGCACCTGTGATCGACTTCAATTTCTGTGTGCTGTTTACTGGGTGTGGTAGGAAGATATACTTATCCGAGACGTCTCAACTAATTAAATAAACTGTACGTTCCTTCACCGAATCACAGTGGAGCAGCCTGGTTAAGTGTATTCCAAGCTTATCCGTAGCGTAGACTGTGACAAGCAGTGGGTATAAGGAAATCAGGTAATAAGTTATTAAGTTTATTAAGTGACAACCCGCGTGGCAGAGCGGTCACCGTACCGGTCTGACACGCAGTGGGTCTCGGGTTCGATTCCCGGCCAGACAGTCATCTGAATGATGTCAGTTTAGATTTCTGTTCTAGGTCTGGGTGTTTGTGTATTCGTCTTTGTGTCTCCATGGCACCCACGACACAGGAGAAAATCCTACTGTGGGGCTATGAGTATGAAAGCGTTTATGTTTACGTTTATGTGTTTTTTTTTTATTAACTTGGTGCAACCGAAAAAGTGTTGCACCAAGCGAATACCTTCAAAAATCAGAAATATAAGTTTAAAAACATTACTAAAATTATCTATTCTTGTCTTTAAATGATTTTATTTATTTATTCCAGTGTCGCAGCGTGGGAGGGAGGGTCAAAGTCCAATTGCGGAGACCCAGGTGTCAAAGACTATTTACATTTCACCTTATGGGTGGCGACTAATTAAACTGCGGGTTAAATTAAATAGAACGTTACGTTTTATTATCCCTTGGTATATTTCGGCAACAACATAGTATAATAATAGTATCGAAATAATAAAGTTTTGTTTGTTCAGTTACTTCCATGTTTTAACAATGTTTACAGATTCTATTTAATTGAACTGTAACGTTTTATTATCTCCTGGTATATGTTGGCAACATTTGAATTTTTGTTATAAAAAATCATTTCCTCGTTTGTTTTGCGATGTTGAATCAACGTTTCTCAAAGTAGGATTAGTAGACGTCGTGGGGTACGCGTACGTAAGATAACTTTATGATGTACGCCACAATATAGCCAGTTAAATGGCGGATTCGACGCGCATGATAAATGCTGCAAAATTGTTCTTTATTTTTAACAAGAAGCAAAAAAGGTCTATATTTTCGACAAAAAACAAGCCCAGCCACCACTACGGGTGTGCATGGATGGCAAAATCAGAATAGCTAAGCTATAATGCGAAGCGAAAATGCTGAAGGAAGTTACAAGGAGTTTGATAAAACTGAAACGACATTATACGATTTAAAAAAAAACCTTTTTCACTTGCCGAGCTGTTTAATTTTAAAAAAGAAAAATACATATTGCATCAGATGGCGCAATCCTGTCGTATCATACCAAATTCTAATAAGTAAATTAATACATTCTCCATTATACTTTTACTACTATGTTTTTCCCGAATTATTATTGTTTAAGTTTTTTGTGAAGTAATGTACACAAAACATATTGATCATTATCGCAATATTTTTATTTTATCCTGTTTACTGTTCTATTATAGTTAGCTTTTCTATCAAATGGATTCGCTAAAATGAAAGTTTTGTTCTATTAGAGTTAGCTTTTCAAAAATTAAAAGTAAAAAGTTCTTTAGGGGTACATCGTTACACTTTGAGCAACTACTGTAAATATTCCAGGGAACCGAAAAACATAAACCCATGATTAGTCCGAGTCAGTTTTAACTTTACAACCGAACAGAACCGTATTTTGTTTTACGATCACTTTATTTGTTGGATAACGCCACGCATAATATTGGTAACTTTCCAGTGGGATTCCTTTGTCGTTACTCATCGTTATCTACAGGTCAACCTCGACGAAAGAGGATTAAAATGTTTCAATCTAGCTGTGGAGCAATGACATCCTAATGGCCTCTCAATCGAGGGTCCGAGGTTCGAGTCTCAGGCATGCGCCACTGGTTTTCGAAAATGATCTGCGTATTAGAATTTATTTGTCACTGCTTTAAGGGGAAGGAAAAACATCGTGAGGAAACACACCTGTGAATTCGCAAAAATCAAGGTATGTTAAGTCTCGTGCAACCGCAACTCGTGTAGGCGCCACTGATTTTTCTAAAATGATGTGCTTTTAAGATATTAATTATAACTGCTTTACGGATTTAGATATTAATTATAACTGCTTACGAAAGAAACCATTGTGACAAAACACACATGAGGGTTCTGAAAACAAAAGTTGTCATGGATGTGTGAAGTCCACGAATACTCATTTGATCAGCGCGGTGGACTATGGCCTAAAATTCTCTAATTCTGAGAGGAAGCCCGCGCCCAACATCGGAACAATGGGTTGACGTAACCTACAGTTGTGAGCAGAAATAATGCGAGAAATGATTTCGTATTTAAGATTTTGTTACGTACCTCGTAAACTTGTGGCAAGAGTTGAATAATAGTAGGAATCTTGAGAAGTGTCTCTATTTCTTTGTCTGTGTCTATTAAATATTGTCGAGTGATGTGCGTGCTAGTATTGGGATTCAAGCAGACGAGCATCATGCGCGGTCGGTTATACGACCACAAAATTGTACGCGTAAAATTCGTTAGTTATTTTTTTGTTTTAAATCATACGTGATTTATATCGTCTTATTAATGCAATTTTAAAATGATGATACCGAATGTTGTTCTTGATAGATCACCAATCACGTATTATACTTCTTCAGGATATTTCCGCGTAGAAGTGCTTTATATTTTAGACCAACAATAATAATACTAACATTAATACTTCCTAGGGTTAACACATAAGCGACAGCGCTTATATATGAGGCGGCCACCTCAGTTCTCGGGAGTAGCAAAGCATCTGTGATCGAGTAGAGATACAACCCCTGTTCTATATGAAGTTGCTTACAGATGTCTATGGGCGGCAGTAGCCACTTACCATCAGGTGGACTGCATGCTCGTTTGCTTCTTCAATCTGATAAAAAAAGATCTTTCAAGTCGACGACCATCGCCATTGATCGCTGATTGTCGTCGCCTGTTGCTATGAAAAACGTACATACATACATATGTATGCATATTTGATCGATGTTGTGAATGGCTGTCGCCGACGGTCGTCAGATGTCGCCAGTGTGCAATATTTTCATTAACGGTAAGATTTAATAATATTTAAAACATGATACAAATAAAAATAATTAAGTACTCGAAGAATAGTCCGCCAATGAATTCCATGAAGACTTTAATTTGAACCTCCTCATAATAGAACCACTTGTGAGTTCAAAGATAGAATTTATGTTGTCACTTGGTTTCTTTATTATGAAGCTTGTGACCAATTTATTTAATAACACATTTTAACTATACAGACGTCTAACATCGTTAAAAATAATAGAATGGTTGCCCGAATAGTTTTCCTTATTATATTTGCGCACATAATCCACAGTAGGACCGCGTGCAAATGCGTGTTAAATTTACGATGAGGAAAAATATGAAAATACTCACTAACTGATTTCAGGGATGTACCTCATCGCTAAATCGTGTTACAGCGATCGGTGTAAGTTTTATATCTACCTATTTAAACACAAAGGAAATTGATCCATTTTAATTATTTTACTCTTTTTAGTCGTGAGAGTGTTTTTCATTAAAAGCTTTTATTTAACTTGAAATGTTTGCATGCAAGTATGTTTAGGTCAAATCTTGCAAGCTGAATTTAACCCACTTCTCATTATCTGTTTGAGCTGAAATTTGGAATACCCCTTGTATTCCAAATTAAATCAGATGACAATGCAATTATACTATATAATCAATATTGTTGGTAATCGAAAATGGCCGCCGCAACAAAATGGCGTACTGCATATTTTAGTACAATCCTCCCAATATGGGTATCAAATGAAAGAACTTAATTTGTAGAATACACTACCAAAAAAAATTCTGATCCAAGATGGTGGCCACCATTAAAAAAAATTGAAGATTACAAATTTGAGTACAACCCACCTGATATGGATATCAAATGAAGGGGCTCAACATGAAAAAATTCAAAGTCAAGATGGCCGCCAGTAAAAATGGTAGAAAATATGTACCTATATTTTTTTGCAACCTACCCAATATGGGTATCAAATGAAGAGGTCAACTTGTAGAATAGAATGTAAAATTTCAAATCCAACATGGCCGCCATCATAAAATGGGTTATATATTTTTTAGTTATACATATAGATTATTTTTTTCAACCCTTCCAATGTGGGTATTCAATGAAAAGGTATTGTGTTGCGAGGACAACTAAAAATAAGGAAATAAATAAATATATGTAACAATATTTAAAAAAACAAGCTTTTATTTCAATGCACTGACAAGAAAAAATTAACTTTGTAGTAGACAAACCATCTGAAAGATGAATTTAGTTTTCTGTTCTGGGTCTGGGAGTTTGTGTATTTGTGTGTCCATGGCACCCGCGACACAGGTGAAAAGCGTATTTATATTAGAAAGGTGAAAATTTATGAGGATGGATAGACGTTTGTTTCTTTTACGCAAAAATTACTCATCGGATTTGGATGAAATTTGGCATACAGATAGTTTTGATACAATTTTTTGTCCCGGATCAATCGTCATTTAGGGGAGGCCTATATCCGGTGTGAACCTCTAACGGCTGATGGATGGATTTACCCTGATAAACGTGTCTCAAGCGGGCGGAACCGCTAGAAAATACTGGTAAAATATAAGTGTCTGGCTCATCGGATAGGTAGCATAAAATTGCTTACAAAATACCCGTACATGACAGACCCAGAACGAGTTTTAAAAATGTGGTTAAATGGAGCCGTGTCATGATTCATTTCTTTACAGAATTTGAATCCCTTTAAATCTTAAAAATCCAACATTAGCCTAAAATTTGTTCCATTTCCTTTCACCTTATTTTACATGAATAAAAGGTTACTCACCTTAAGTTTGGGTAAAGGTCTCCTAAGGTAACCTAGGTTTCAATGATAATCCATTTGTAAAATATTTTTGTTTAAATAGAGTGAGTTTTAAGATAAACGAGGATATGTGATTCAATCTACTTTTTATAGTATGGGAGTAGCAAACGAGTATGATGATGATGGTAAGTGGCTACTGCCGCCCATGGACCAAAGTCATCGCCAGTGGATCAAAGTCTCACCTAAGGTTGGCCACAGATTCGTTGCTATCCCGGAGGACTAAGATGGAATGCCTCGGAAAAGTATGTCTCTCTTACCACACCCTTCAGACCAGAACACAGCTGCGCATTAGGCAGAAATAGGTGTGGCGGTGGTGCTTTCGGAGTCGAACCACAAAGAGCTCTACCACCTTCAAACTTTTATTTACAAAATCTTCAAAAATCCACAAATAGGATTTTTGTAAAAAAAAAAGGAGATTAGTGGAAAATCTCCCCGCGCTACGACCTCGTTTACTAGGAACGCATAATTTTTTTTAGACAACGTACGTATGTGGTCTCTTCACATAAACTGGGATAAGTATTTTTTTATAAAACGATTAAGGGTTACACTAACTTATAGGTACAAGAACATATAATGTATTCAATGAAAAGATTGGCCAGTCAATAAAAAATGTTATTTAGGCCTTACATAATTAATTATTGAGTGGAGACCTATTATAAGCGCGATTATAGAGATTATTTTAAATAGTGTGTTGAATTTTTTAAAGTTATTTTTATCGTTCTCCAAAACCTTATATGTTTATTGAAATATTGACCATATTACAATTCCCGAATAGTTATGATTTATGATGATAAAAAAATGTGTTATTCAAAAAATGGCATAAAAAGTCATTCTTTAGGAAATAAGATACATGTATAAATAAAATAAAGCCAAGTAAATTTATGAAAAAAAGTAGAAAATAATTTTAAAGTTAACTCCGATTAGTATGAAATGACCCTACATTAAAAGAGAGTCCTGAGGGCGTGGCCTAAAATTCCAGAGGGTGAATGCCCGCCAATGGACGGGAAACCTCCATGCGCGCCGCGATCTGCGCAGTTGTACTCGGAGAGCATGAGATGGAAAATATGCAAGTAGAAATTGTATGCGTGCGAAAGGGAGAGCGAATGAGGCTGTGGTACATTGTGTTTATGGGCGCCTGGTAGCTCGTGTTTTGATGATGGACGAAGAAACCCGAGACCCGAGTCGGTACAAATTTCCTTATAAATAAATCAATGCAAGGTGTAGTGTGAGTGATTGTGAGATTCGCTTGGCGATGCACGCGTCTGTTTTGGGCGTTTCAAACAAATAAGTTTAACAAGTTTTCAACTTTGTTAAAAATATCAAAACAAAAAACAAATGCTTAAAACGATTTATTTGTAGGTGCATAATAAATAATAATATATTTAATTTAACACTTTATATGAGTTTCCTCGAAATTGTCAAGTAAATGTATTATAATATATATATTTTTAGAATAGTCTATTTACTAGCTTTCGTATGATACCCATATTATCGTGATTAAGGATGTTGCGAATATTCGCATCCGCAAATGCTGAGCTTCCGCATAGATTTTGACATCTGCATCTGTATCCGCATCCGCAATAACCAATGCGGATGTTTATGCGGATGCGGATGTAATACAAATTGCTACAAGAAAGAAATTCTGCGGGTTCGCACGTGACAATAACCAATGGGAGCGAAAAAAAATGTGACAAGATACGACGCGTTAGTTGTGATGCATCATTTGTTTCTTGTAAATAAATCAGAGATGTTGCGAATATTCGCATCCGCATCCGCAAATGCGGAGCTTCCGCATAGATTTGGAAATCTGCATCCGATTCCGCGTCCACGGATGTGAGCCTTCAAAAATCCGCATCCGCATTCAGATCCGCGGATGTGAAAAAATCGGCATCCGCGACATCTCTAATCGTGATTTTAAAAAAATATCCCTTCCCCCTTTTCCACAAATTGAGGGCGTCATTTTTAAAAATTATTTAGCCTATGTCAATCTGCAAACTGAGTTTATTCTTACGATATGTTATACCTACGTCACAATCCGTCAAGCCATTTGGATTGTAGCGCTTGCCAAAGAAATAGATATACAAACATATGTACATACATACGTGCGAAAAACATTACCCTCCTTCTGACGCAGACGTAATAAATGTCTCCGATTTCACAAGGGAAGTTTGTAAGGTGAGATGATTTTGGCGATTTTTTGACTCCCCCTCCTACTTTTATGAAATGTAGTGAGATTTTATTTCGATAAAGTAATCGCACATGAGATTGTTTAAAATTCAAAAGAGCAACATGTTTTACTCAATTTAATCCTGGCTTCTCGCATTTTTCGAAAATAGATTGGATGACATTCGACCCGAACCTCATTAACATCCCGAACCCTTTAACATCTAACGTGAATATCCCTTATGTCAGAAATTTCGACGTAAATTGTAGCATTCTAAGTTATTGTATTCATACTAAGCTTTCATTTCGCTTTACACCGACACCGTTATAGATAGATTGTTTAACATATACGTTTAACAACTTTTACCATTCTTACTTATATTATAAATACCAAAGGCATGTGTGTTTATTACTCTTACACGCAAAAACTACTGGTCGGATTTCGACTTTTGGCACACAGATAGTTTATGACCTAGATCAGTGTTTCCCAAAGTGGAGCCCACGGCCCCACACGGGGGCAATTTGATAGTTAAGGGGTAATTTAAAAATGGATTCGACACGACTTTAACCCTTTCGCTTTGGGTTATTTTAATGCAATGCTAGATATCAGTGACTTTATTTACGATGTTTTTATATCAATTTCATAGTAATTTCTTCCTAAAACGTATCATTTATATTTCTTAAGAATACAAGACAAATTTTAAAGGTTAAAAATTTTGTATAGGGGGCATAAAAAAATTAGAAATATTAAGGTCATGGCCTAAAAAGACCGTGACCAAAGCGGTCGGAGCCGTGGGAATAACCTAATTGATAATAATTCATGACTTCATAAGTGACTATTCTTCCCCATGTCCAATCCCCATGTACACTTTTTTGTTAAGGGGAAAGGGGGGAGGAGGCGGATTAGTAGACTGCGAAATTTGTAAAGGAAAAACGTCTTCCTATTTGATCATTTTTCTTTGTCGACTATTTAAACTTAATTTTCAAAATATATTATTACTTAAGTATTAAACAAGTAACATATATGTACCTATCGACAAAAAAAATATCACATAAACATTTATGACGTAATAAGTATTAATCGCTCATTACTAAAATGTTTTCTAATGTTTAAAAAGTTCGCCAATTATGAAAAAAAGATCTATGGAACTTAGTATTGGGCTTTCTGGGTAGAAACAATGAAATTGGTACTTATTTCAGCATTTTTTGAAAATCAACCCTTAAGAATATAAAATAGGGGTTATCAATCTCTAATGGTGTAAAATCGAGATTGAATATTTATATTACAGATTTCGCGTACAAAGTCGCGGGCAACAGCTAGCTACGAAATAAATGTCAGAAATTTAGTACAATAATTGTGTTGATTGCCGTTCAGTGGGGCAGTGTTTTAGTGGAACAGGGGAGGGTGGCTGACGAATGTGGTGTTAAGTGGTAATCAATTACAGTAACGCTTCCCAGAAAGCTGCGTTTCCATTGCTTACTTTATACGGGCAGTTCGTCTGGTTAACTTACGTACCTTTCGTGTTATGTAAACTTATCTACAAATATCATTACTAATATATGAAAATGATATGGTGTAAGTCTGTTTGTTACTTAATTACGCAAGAACTAGTGGTCCTATTTACGTGATTTGCATGGATGTCGCTTATTTACTTGGTCAACTTTTTGGCTAATTTCAATTCCGATACCTTTCACTATTTAAAGATCGCCACTATTTTTATGTCCCGTACCGAAGCACGGATAAGTACTACAGTTAGTAGTAAATAATCATTTAGTTGTTGCATCTTTATTCAAGATGGTAGAATGAGTATTGTCCGAGAGGGGATGTGCCAAGGATGTGGTGGCTGGATCATTTTCACATGAGGCGACCGTCTTAGTCCTCGGGGTTAGCAACTTATAATACATATAAACAAACAAATTGCTTACACCTTTAAAACCATAATACAGCAACACTTATTTGATGTGTCTTACGGTAGTGCCTCAAGGCTTCGAAGATCATACGTAGGGTTTATTCACCTTAAAGTTATTTGGAAGCATAAAAAAACGCTTTCTACACTCAAAGCCTCACACTAGGATTTTATTCGTGTGTCGTGGGTACCATGGACGCATAAAGACGAATACACAATCGTCCAGAATCTAAATCTAAACTCATTATTCAGATGTCTGTCTGGTCGGGGATCAAACCTGGAACCCACTGCATGTCAGACCGGTAAGGTGACCGCTCCGCCACGCAGGTTTTCAAATTGTAGTAAAAGTATTTAGAGACTTATTCCTATTTTTTGTTTATAATATAGTGTTATGGAAACAAGTTCTCCCTTGTCACCAACAAATGGTCCCATATTAGTCTCGTTAGCTCCTGATTTTGCGAATCGCCCACATTTTGTGTCAAGGCCGTGTCACCTTTGTTACAATTTTGTAGATGGTCCTTATTAAGTTCTGTTATTATACCTCACATATTTCTTCATAAAGCTCAAGTAGAATTTCTCTGTAATTGACGCACATAGACGAGGGTGTATTAAGTCTGAGTCCATGCTCAAATGCTTTGTAACTCTTGTCGGCTAAGTCCTCATAAAAATATATTTCTGCCTAATAACAGCAGTGTTTTGCGCTGTTGTGTTCTGGTCTGAAGGTGGTCTGGGTGTGGTAAGGGAGACATACTTTTCGAGGCATTCCATCCTAGTCCTCAGGGATAGCAACGCATCTGTGGCTAACCTTAGGTGAGACTTTAATCTTACCTAAGGTTGATTACAGATGCCCATGGGCGGCAGTAGCCACTTACCATCAGGTGGGCTGCATGCTCGTTTGCTACTTTCATACTATAAAAAAAAAAAATTAAAAACAGTTATAAGTATTTCTAGCGATCGATTCCTGTACCACTGATATAAATTAATTATTAATTTTTTACACGGGGTCATTCTGAAATTAATCACAGATGCGTTGCTACTCCCCGGGACCAAAAATTTCGCGTTAAACGAAAGATTTGGCTAACACCTTTCCACCGAAAGGCAAAAGCTGCTTAACGCTAGAAACAGATGTCGCAGGTACCCCATCAAATCATACTCGTCCTACCACCTTTCAAACTAAGTATGTACCTAAATGAAAGTATGTACCTAAATGTAAGTAATGTATGTACCTAATGTAAGCTTGAATTTACCATGGACCTTATTGAAAGGTGATAGAACTCTTTGTTGTTTAACTTCGAAAGCACCGCCGTCACACCTATTTTCGGCCTTATAACAGCGGTGTTATACGCTGTTGTGTTCTGGTCTGAAAGGTGTGGTAAGGGAGATATACTTATCCGATTCCAACTTAGTCCTCAGAGGTAGCAAAGTATATGTGGCTAACCCCATGTCAGACTGATCTTATCCATGGGCAGCAGTGGCTACTTACCATCAGAGGAACTGCATGCTTGTTTACGACTTCAGTATTATAAAAAAGTCGCAACACAACAGCGCTACTCTCAAACCATAATCCTAATGTTATTCAGGAAAATACTCAAAACAACTGGATGTTATTCATGAAATGACTCAGACCAAAAATGAAAAGAACATGATACATTGAAACGTAAACAACCGCAATTTTCTTCAGTAATAGTGATACCAAGTACCATGTACTTAAACAGATTTTGAGTTATATGATTTCTACATTAGCCCCAAACTAAGATTTACTGCTGTGTCGTGGGTGCCATGGACACACACAAAGACGAATACACAAACACCCAGACATAGAATAGAAATCTAAATTCATCATTCAGATGTCTGTCTAGCCGGGGATCGTACCCGGAACCCACTGCGCTGCAGACCGGTATGGTGACCGCTCCGCCACGCGGGTCTTAATAGGGGTCAAAGTGGTTCCAAATGGTTCATGTAAATAACACATGCACTGCGTTGTTGCCAGAGAAATTGGCAACACGCTGCCGCGTGTTTTGTAGTAAACGCTATAAAAATGTTGTTACAATAATACAGATGTTGATTGGCAAACGGATTTTAGTCAAAATCGTGAAGTAAAAGTACCATAAATATATACTTGTAGAATGGTCTATTTACTAGGTTTCATTTGATATTCATATTGCCGTGATAATAAAATGTCCCCCCCCCCATTTTCCCTATTTGTAGATGCCGTTTTTTTAAATAATGGCCTATGTCACTGTACTAACTGAAACTATTCTAAAGAACACATATATACAGTATAGGACATCAATACAGAAGCCTACCGTTTGCACATATGTGGATAGATGAACTCTATCTTAATCCGTACTCATCTAAGAGAAGGTAAGTCTTCAATTGTTTTAGTCTGTGTAAGTATAATAACTAGTTATGGGAAAGCGCTTTTCGTGTTCTGTGGGTTTTACCTAGCTATTTACCATTTTGTCTATTTATATCTAATACAGACTTCCACTGTATTCTGTAAATTGGACGCTAAAGTCTTCATTAATTTGCCGTCCAATTTACTAGTAGACATGTATAGGCACTATGTATAAGTAACATTTGTGTACATCATTTTATATTTTTCCAATTCTCTTGCCCTTGTTAATGAAACTTTTTTAAAGATGATTATCATCATAAATTTGTCTCTTTAGCGTGTGATATAGAGTTTCCTTCTTCGCTTCTTCTCCATAACGAAACACCTTTTGAAGTGGTAGGACGTTGTTGACGTTCAAAGATCTGTAAAGGATCTACTCTGAATAAAATAATTTTTCATTTTTTTTTATATACGGTTATGGTCCAATGTAACGTAATCGACGACCTATGTGGTGGAGTGGTCACCATACCGGTCTGATACGCAGTGGGTCCCGGGTTCGATCCTCGGCCAGGCAATCATCTGAATGATGAGTTTAGATTTCTGTTCTGGGTATGGGTGTTTGTCTATTCGTCTTTGTGTATCCATGGCACCCACGACACAGGAGAAAATCCTACTGTGGGGCTATGAGTGTAAATAGCGTTTATGTTCATGTTTAAACTAAAATTAAGTTATTATTTTTTTTTTATTAAATTAAATTTAAAATATATATTTTTAAAATTTTACCTTAGAGTAAGTAACAAATCGAAGATGAGATTGATTCCTGCCTGAGGCCAGCAACAGACGTATTGCTAGCCCTGATTTTTTTATATTACTTAGCGGCTACCTGAGCGGAAGCAGTTGCCGTGGTCATTTCCAATACCAAAGGAATTTCCATTGTACCGGCGGTTTGGAAAAAGAGCTCATTTTGCTCTTAGTTGGAACGTCTCGGTTAAGTACATATGTCTCCCTTACCAAACCCTTCAATTTCTTATTAAGCGAAAAGGTGTTGTCGTGTGTCCGAAGTCCAACCTTTAAGGTTTCTACCATCAGATCACAAACGCCCAGGCCGCAGCTACCACATTTTAATTGAATTCTCTTACTTCAATTACATAATAACAATGATATTATTACCTATACAATTGAGCCAATCAGAGCTCCGAGTTACACGTGGATCCGTTGAACTTCCATGAATAGCCAATCAGCTAATGGCACATCGGTTCGACACGTGTAACGTATTGATAGCCCTATTTGAATAACAATAGGCCGATAATATCTCTACTGAACAACTTCATAGGCAAGCTACAATAAAGCTATGATATTCATCTATCCGCCTTTTAAGTTCCACTGTTGCGCATGGGGCCTCACTCAAGGAACTTATTTCTAAAATTTTGTTATGTGAGGGATAAACTAAGTACTTGCAAGATGTTAGGGGGCTGGGGGTCTCAACCCCCTACCACCCAGATCCATCCGCCGTTGGTTACAGTAACATATTACATACCCTAATTTGATTTGACCGTCTTCTGGGGTAAACGAGTATCGTATGTTACTAGCATAAATTCGAGCATTCAGGGCATAATCCCAATACACCCAACACTAATTGACATACGAGCTCTTCGGCTCTGATAAGATAACTGGAAACGAATATGTGATACAGCTCACATTTAGCCGACCAGGGGTATTTATTTTTAGATTATAGAAGGAAATGTGTGATCAACACCAGGCAAGATGAGTCTTAGCAGAGGTTGGCCCCAAATGCGTTGCTAGCCCTGAGGACTTGGAACGCCTCGGATAAGTATGTCTCCCTTACTGCATTCACCCTTCAGACAGGAACAGCATCGCTTAAGGGTTTTATCACGCGATTATAGATGTGGCGTGGTGCAGCCGAATTACCGAACATATGAAAATTAGTTTTTTTTGTTTATAATTGACTTTGGTTGACTAAGATGGAATGCCTCGGAAAAGTGTGTCTCCCTTACCACACCCTTCAGACCAGAACACAGCAGCGCATAACACTGCTGTTATTAGGCAGAAATAGATGTGGCGGTGGTGCTTCCGGAGTCGAACCACAAAGAGTTCTACCACCTTCAGATTGCAGAGTGACTATATAAACTTACAAAAAGCGTCAGATTAATTATTATTTATTACAAAAACAATACATAAACTGAAATTGAATACAAAGTGAATACAATGAATAATGGTTTTTAAACTGTCGGGCTTTGTTTTAATATATTTGACAATATTACTTGTTTGTAACTATTACTTGGAAATTGTGTTTTTACATTTAAAATGTCGAAAAATTTATGATTATTCATGTTGACCTGTATCAAACTATGCAAACTTTGTAAGTTTTAATTATAAAGATAACGTGGGACAAAGAAATCTTTTGTCCCGTTGTAAAAAGCTTTAAAAGCTTCCCGAACAAAGGGTCCTTAATGCCAACCTAGTTCCGACATGTTTCGGTGTCGTGTCCTAATTTCTAGATAGCACGAAAGGTTCCTTAGGGATAGGACACAATTTAGTAAAATCCCAGAGGTGAATGTTCTAATAACCACACACTAATTTTTATAAGTTGCGTGTAAATGCCAGCTTACCATGGCGACCATCTTAGACCTCGGAAAGCAACGCATCTGTGATTGACTTCAGGTAGAACTTTGTTCTCGGTGAAGATGGTCATAGATATCCATGGACGGAAGTGAACAGCTGGGATCTGGTCTGAAGGATGTGGTACGAGAGGTACTTATCCGAGCATTACAGCTTAGTCCTCAGACCTCGACCACAGTGCTCACGTAGGAATATTGTCTTAGCTGTGGTTGATCACAGGCGTCCATGGTCCAGTGGCCACTTACCATCAGGTGGACTGCATACTCGTTTGCTACTTCTATATTCGACGACCCGCGTGGCGGAGCGGTCACCATACCGGTCTGACACGCAGTGGGTCCGGGTTCGATCCCCGGCCAGACAGACATCTGAATGATGAGTTTAGATTTCTGTTCTGGGTCTGGATGTTTGTGTGTTCGTTTTTGTGTGTCCATGGCACCCACGACACAGGAGAAAATCCTACTGTGGGGCTATGAGTGTAGAAAGTGATTTTTTTTTTTAATAAAAGAAAAAAAATATATTCATATGTGTAAATATGTACTTGTATTATGTGTTATATGTGAATATATTAAGATTCACTTCCATAAAATTAATTTGTGCCGAATACCTAATTTAATCAAATTATATCACTTCCATAAAAAAAATAAAAATACAGTTTAGGAGAGCGTTAGTCACGCTGACAGTGTCAGTAGGTCACGGTGCGTGACTAATGACATGTTCCAAAAACATATACGAAAACACAAAAAATATTTTTTATTAATGTTCCGTATTATTTTTTTTTTTTAATTTGCTCATGATTTTTTTAATTAAACCAAATTGTTCAATACAAGAACAGAAAATATTTTTATATTAGGTTCCGTATTGAATTAATATTAAGAATGATTATCTTGTTGTTTTTTTTTCATTGAATCAAATAGTTTATTTAACACAATTTTCAATATATACAGTCGTCGTATAGAGGTTTCCGGGTTTGATCTTCGGTCTAGTATTTTATAAACACTCAAAAAAACTCAAAAACTCAAGAAAGTCAAAAAATAAGAAAGCATGGTTTTAATTTTTTTACACTTTTTTCAATCTCGTTATAGTTAATCTTAACAATAACATAAAATAATATTTACTATTATCCATATCCATAATAATTAAATATATAAAAAGAAAAATAATTTACAAAATTAATAATATACAAAAATGAAAAACAAAAGTATATAAACAAATAAATTTATAAGCACTCCATATACATAAAAAAATCAACATTAGATATTTGTTTAGAGTTAGTTATAGATTTAGAAAAATCCTACCTATCTCCAAATAAGTGAAATTGCGCGTGGGTTCTGTCAATTGAATCCATCCATCCATATATCTTACTAATATTATAAGTGCGAAATATTGCGAGGATGTATGTATGTATGTTTGTTTACTCTTTCTTTATAGTTTATAATCTAGATTAATAAATAGGATGCTCATTAACGTGGTAAACGTGACCGAGGCAGACGAAACCGCGGGAGTAACCTAGTATAACAAGAATAAAAGTGCCGTATGTCTGTACATCGTAACTAATATTATAAAGGAGAAGAGTTTGTTTGTTTTGTTGAACACGGTAATCTCAGGAACTACTAGTTCAACTTAAAAAAAAAATTGTATTGAATAGCCCATTTACTGAGGAAGGCTATAGGCTATAATATGTAACTTGACGCTATGTTTGTTTGTTTTTTTTCTTATGTAGTAGCGGGTGAAACCGCGGGGCACAGATAGTCGCGTATATTTGCAAAAAAAATTGGAGGACGAAGAATTATAATACATATTAATAGAAATTTCTAAATTTTTTACATTTTTTGTCAGTCTGTCTGTGTATGACAAAGCTTCGAATCAAAACTCTTGAATTTAATTTAAGGGATTGAAAATATATTTATAACCAGATTATTCTCGCGGTCACGTTTACTACGGTAATGAGTATCCCATGTCCTAATCTAGGTCATAGACTATCTGTGCTTCAAATTTCAGCGAAATCCTACCAGTAGTTTTTACGCGAAAAAGTAACAAACACACAAACATCCAAGCACATCCTCACAAACTCTCGCATTTATAATATTAGTATGAAGTATATTACACATAGCCGTCACGGGACGCCTGGCAGATGTGAAACATCATGTTCGTGCAAATAATATGCATAAAAGACAAGATTGTGACAGAAACTAAATATATAGCATAATGAAAATAACTTCATCTACGAACAGTACCCCGCACTAAGTCGAACTAACACCGCAGCCCGCTTAGTTTTGCTCGATACGTAATAGTTCGGAAAATATATAACAGATGGCGCTAAAATAAATACGGTGAGGCAATCAGGATTACGTGCGCCTATAAATGTTTCACATCAAAATTGATAATCTTTAAAAGTTATTACAAATTTGAGTTTTATTATATTTAAAAACGAGTGAATCCGCGGGTCTCGGCTAGTTGGTAATAATTTGGATAAACCACTTCATACAAGTGTTGAACGCCAACGCAGATTAAATTATTATTCTTTTAGGGTTTGCCTCAGGCTTCGTCCGTATCAATGTTTTTATTAAAAATTTATTATATACTTACTCCTTTCTTTTTAGTTTTAATATGCAACTCTATGACTAATATCAAAAATAAATATACAAGTATTTTTGTATATTTTTAATGTCTTTATTCAAACAGACAATAAATTATAACGAACACACACGGAAAAAATGTTCAAAGACAAAAAAATCGATGTCACATAGTTTTTTAAACATATCTCAAATGTACAAACGCAGCTCTATTACAATTTTATAATAGTACACGTGGACTATATTTCTAATATCGATTCTAAATAACTCGTGATTAAAATCGATTCCGCAAGTTTCAAGTAGCTAATACCCTGTATCTGATGTATGTATCTAATAAGGCACATGGAACTAATATTACTAGTTG
>MOOZ01000530.1:792-13203 GCA_002930495.1 Cecropterus lyciades | reverse complement strand
GTGTTCTGGTCTGAAGGGTGTGGTAAGGGAGACATACTTTTCCGAGGCATTCTATCTCAGTCCTCAGGGGTAGCAACGCATCTGTGGCTAATCTTAAGTGAGACTTTGATCTTACCTAGGGCTGATTACAGATGTCCATGTGCGGCGGTAGACATTTACCATCAGGTGGGCTGCAGGCTCGTTTGCTACTTCCGTACTATAAATAAAAAAAATAAAAAAAAAAACATATTTTTGTCATATATTTTGTTAAATAATGTAACCCGGAACAACTGCTCTTATTTTCACTTGTTCTTAAAATTAAAATCAATACCTTTAAAACTATGAACATAAATAAATATCTAGTAAATAATATGATATATTGGGCATTCTGTATGTGCCTTGTTATTAACTCTTCTGTTGAACTTGCATTTAATGTTTAAGCCAGATAGATACCTTCCAAGTATTTAGATATATTATTTATCTACATAGTATATAGTATATCACTGCGCAGTAAACTCATTTAGCTTGCACCTTGGTACAAGGTCGGGGAGAAAACTCTTAAACTTGATAGAAGATAAAATATCACAGAAGTGACTCTTCGATGTTGCAATAAATATAAAAGAGAGATGTTTTCTACACCCATAGCCTCACATTATCGCTATGTCTTCAACACACGACGTACACGAGCACCCTGTTCTACCTAAACGGAGCAGTGTGGGAAGGTAAAATCATGAAAACTTTTTTTTATAATATGAAAGTAACAAACGAACATGCAGTCCAGCTCATGGTAAGTGGCCACTGCCACCCATGGACATCTGTAATCAACCCCAGATAAGATCAGAGTCTTAGACTTGGTGCATAACAGTGTTGGTATGAGGCCGAAAAAGGTGTGGCGGTGGAGCTTCCGGAGTAACTAACCTAACCTAACCTAACACAAAGAGTTCTTCTACCTGTTCTTACATGCTTATATAAAATAACTTAAATACAAAGATAAGATTTCTAAAATCCAGCCATAATGTGGCAAACTCATTATATATAAAAACTTATTAACACTCTTTTGACTTTATACAAATTTAGAATAATTTTGTTTTGACAGGAGGAAGAAAATTATTATTTTGTTAGAAGAAAAGGCTGAATACTTTGGGAATAGTTTACATAGGTATGAAAACGGAAGATACTTTTCCTATCTCCCTATAATAACGTTTACCAGTGTTTAAACGATACAAGAGTATATAATATTTCACTCCTTCAAAATGTATATGTTCAACATATCATATAAGTTCATTTGTGTAGATTTAAATATGTACTAAAACACAGTAAAAACGTCAGTGAGTAAACTCACAGTTAGGCAGAAACTCACAAATCAGTGTCACTTCTACGCTAGAATGCGTTGCCCTGCCACACCCACCTTGTTGACTCACAAGATCACTGACCCCCCACTTTAGGTGATCCGCAAATACTAAGGTATTGCTTTGATTGACACTTTATTAAACCAATCTTACTTTAAAAAACAAAAGTTCTTTCCATTAAAGAAAAGTACTTTTTTATTTATTTTATTCAGATTGAAGAAGCGAACGAGCGTGCAGTCCACCTGATGGTAAGTGGCTACTGCCGCCCATGGATATGTGTAATCAACCCCAGATAAGATCTGTTCTTACCTGAGGTAAGCCACAGATGCGTTACTCCCCCTAAGGTTTAAGTTGGAACGCCTTGGATAAGTATATCTCCCTTACCACACCCTTCAGACAAGGACAATGCATAACACTGCTGTTATTAGACAGAATAAGGTGTGGCGGTGGTGCTTCCGGAGTCGAACCGAGTTCTACCACCTTCATATTACATACCACCAAATTAGTAAAAAAATAATAATTAAATAAACGCTTTCTATACTCATAGCCCCACACTAGGATTTTATTCTGTGTCCTGGATGCCATAGACACTTACAAAGTCGAATACACAAATGTAATCTTAACTCATCATTCAAATGGGAATCGAACCGGGAACCCATTGCATTTCAGACCGGTATAGTGACCGCTTCGCCACGCGTATCCTCAAGGCAAATTAGTGAGGCGGTACTACCTATTATTAGTTGAGGATTCGTTGTACTACATTGCTACCCGTAAATCAGAAATGATCAATGTATGTAATGTAATATTTTTCACAAAGTAACTATTTGTAGAAATTTCATAAACTCTGTAACTCAAGCTAAGCACAAAATTGAATTTTGTTCATAAAATAAACATAATCATAACGAAATTCACTTGCAACCTTTCAAAAACTGAGAGCAATTAGCGTACCCGATTCGTTCACAGATCGAATCTATATGTGCCGTTCTCTGTAGCTTAAGTAGATTTTTAAAGTGGCATGCTCGTTTGCTATTTGTATATTATAAAAAACAATCGAGCGTAAAGCAGTATTATTTTAATTACCTTTTAATTTAATTTAAATAATTCAATACATACATATTTATAGTCCACGTTAAGAAGAAAAATATTAAAATATCTCTATAGCCAAATTATGTAACATGATGAACATTAATGATCATTATAATACATAACGTATAGTGGAGTGCCGTAAGCCGTAAAAATTGTAATATTTCGGAATCGTTAAATTCTCAAAGAAAAAAGTTAACAAAAGGAAATGTCCGTTCATGATTATAAATATATAAAAAAATATGTATTGAATAATGAGAGGGACAAAAGAAAAAAATGTTTAGAGCAATATGTATATATAAACTATATATTCATTACAACATTATGGTTATAATGAATGGCGCTCCACTAGTAATAATTATACGAATAAGAAATATCTTAGTAAGGTAGATAATTAGTAATTGATAATATCAATAAGCTAACATAAGAGTTTAACGACCCGAGTGACGCAAAGGTCACCTTGTAACATTTGATCTGCGTTCGATCCCCGGCCAAGCAAAGATGTAAGTTTATGAGTTCTGAATATTCCTCTTGTGTATTTTATTAATAATCATTCGATCATTAAGAATAGGTCACAAATGGCCTTTTGTTTGTGTATCAATGGCAACCTCAACAGAAATTCTTACTTCGGTTATTGTAGCAAGCGTTTCTTTATCTGGCTTTCTTATCTGGCTCCGTCAGGAGGGCGATGTTGTTTGCGTATGTAATTATGTATGTATGTTTGTTTGTATGTATGTCCATTTCTTTGGCACGCGCTGCAGTCCTAACGGCTTTGACGGATTGTGACGTATGATGGATCTTAGAGTCGTCTCAGTTTGCAGTGACATATAATTTTAAAAATGGCATCTGCAAATAGAGGGTTAAAGGGGGGAGGAAACTCATATAAAGCGTTAATTAAATGTATCACAATAAAATTGTTTTTAGAAGTCGCATTTTTTAACAATGTTAGATACTTATTTAAACTAACTTCTTAATAATGCCGAGAAGTCCGACCAAAGTTCGAAATTCGACAATAATCATATATATATATTATTCGATCACTTTACCGCTTGTCAATATGGTCTCAATAAACAAAGTTAAGATATAGAAAATAATAATGTTATTCCATTTCGTCTTACAATATTTATATGTAAAAATAATGGCTTTGCCTAAACAGCGGACGCACGCAGTAAGCACATGCCGCAACTTCAAGCTGCAGTCCGCAGCCGCACACCGCAGCTTCAAACCGCAAGCCGCAGCATTAAGCCGCAAGCCGCAGACGCACACCGCAGCTTCAAGCCGCAGCCGCACACCGCTCGAACGTCCGAACGTTCACCGCATAAATGTTTATTAATTGAACTAACAGCAGGTAATGACCTACGCGACATTAAAACAGTGTACTGACTTAATTGCTTTAGTCTCGTGCTTTTCCACAGCCTTTTCCCATAGTATTTGTAAACAACTGTTCTTAAAGGTAATTTTCATGAATATTTTAAATCGAAATCTAGTAAAACATAAATTTACCACTTATTTAAAGGAAATATAATAATAAAACGCAGTAGAGTTATGCCCTCTGTTGTTCGACTCCGGGGCACCGCCTCCATTTTAATTTCTGTCATAAGACTAATTTTATATTAGGTTGGTTACAGATATCCATTTGCGGCAGTGGCCATCAGGTACCTGCTTGCTTACTATTACATAAAAAAATGTGAGTGGTAAAGGACCCAGAACAACCGAGAGACGTTTAAAAAAAACACCCATAGCCCCACACTTGGAGTTTTTTCCTGTGTCGTGTGTACCATGGACACATAAAGACGAATACATGTTTGTGTATTCGTCTTTTTGTGTACGTGTGTTCGAAACATCCGTTCTGGGTAAGGTTATTTTTCCATACCCAGAACAGATCTATCAGATCTTATCAATCACATGTCTGTCTGGCCGGGAATCGAACCTGGAACCCACTACGTGTCAGACTGTCATGGTGACCGCTCTACCATGCGGGTCCTCACGTTTAATATATGTCATTATATATGTCATCGACTTATTACTCAGACAAATTATTCCATCCATCTTTAACTATTAAAGATCTCTGGAACCTTGCTTAAATTACTAAACATAGATCTCCCGTAATGTAAGATTTGGTCAATAGTCACTGCGCTTGGCGTGCGCGTTGGTGATCCCAATGAGTTTAAAGATGCAATCACTGCTGTACCTTAGTTCCCTCTTATGACATTCACGGGAAGAGAGGAAGTGTTAAAGTTCAAGACAGGCACAGAATATATAAATATAGGATAACCTTTTTATTTATTATCGCAAACCTTAAAGACGAATAACTTTAAGAACCGCTGCTCTTGCCACAGCATTTGTTTGTTGCTACCGTTCTTTACTATCCTTATACGGGATTTTACATAAACAAATTTATTAAATAATTGTTATAGACAATAACGTAAAACCCAAGATTTACCAGCATTTAGTCATGTGCCTATATAACTAAATATTTGTCATTGTGCGTGTAATATTATGAAATGTGTGCAGTAAATATAACAAATGTCTGTCTATGATTTGAAAATAAGACCTACTACTTACGTAAAGAAGTTTTGAGTTTTGATGGAAAGTGTAGTTGCCGGTTCATTTTTATATGAGATGACCATCTTTGTGTCTCCATCTCACCATCTCTTTCTTATATTCTTCAACATTTTGATATCAATTGACATCACATAGACCTCCCCTGATGGAGGTTTCGGCCAATAATCACAGGAAGACTGCTGAAAATTTCACTTGGACGGGAAGAGAGTGGTGTTTTTGTACACCACTAGGCTCAGACAGGGGATTGATATAAGATTATATATTTTTTTCACAAGACAGGGTACAGGAGATACGCAGCACCCAGGTAGAACCGGTGTAGTTCGACCGGGGAGGTACCACAGCCACACTGATTTCTAGCGTAAAGCAGTTCTTACGTATCGGTTCACTCACTTGATGAGGCGATCATCTTAGTCCTCGGGAGTAGCAACGCATCTGTGATCGACTTCAGGTAGGACCCCTATATGAAATTGCTTACAGATGTCCATGGGCGGCAGTGATCACTTGCCATCAAGTGGACTGCATGCTCGCTTGCTATTTCAAACACATAAAAAAGATAAAAAAATCTTCCTTAGGATTTCTTAGAATTGTTAAATAATCTAATGACATAATTCTTAGTGACATTTTATTTCTATTATCAAATAATAAGACATCCTATCCTATTCTTCTATCTTAATGCATATTTGTGAGCCACTCAGAGACAGAAAAAGCGATCGAAAAAATGTTTTACAACTAAAAGTATGGTATGTTAGCTTAGTAACAAATAAATTTTGATTTCGTTGCTTAGTATTGTATATTTCTGTACTTCTATTTCGTAAAAACAAAAGTCACGAGTACTTTCTAGAGCAAAGGCGTTTCAGAGGCGTGCTTGGAAAATTTGTTAACGGATTATAATTGGATTAAACTCCTGTGTCCACTACGTTATCGTGACTGTTTCACCTACATCACAAATCTAGGTTAAGTAATAAGCGGTAACAAAGTATGTTTTCCACGTGCTTAGGTGCGTCTTTCATTGTTTATTTTACATGACCCGGCGGGGTAAAGCGATCACCATACCCGTTTAACACGCAGTGAGTTCCAGGTTCATATTTGTTTAATTATTTTATGATACAGTAGGAGCAAACGAACATACAGTTCATTTTATTGTAATGCTGCCTTTTATAATACAAGTAGCAAACGAGGACACAATCGAGATGTTAAGTGACCACTACCAACCCCGGACATCTGTAATCAACCCCAGATAAAATAAGAAGTCTTACCTAAGATTGGCCACAAATGCGTTGCTACCATTGAGGGAGGTTAGGACGCCTCGGATTACCCCTTACCACATGCCTCAGATAAGTATCATTCCCTTATCACCCTTATCATCCTTGTGTTTAAAAGATGTACAAAGGTAACTTACTTATTCGAGGCATTGTAACTTAGTCCTTAGGGAGTGCAACGCATGTATCGACTTCAGCTATGACTAAAATCTTATCTGGATTTGATTCCAGGTGTATATAGATGGCAGTGAACACTTACCAACTCGACTATATGCTTATTTGCGACTATATTTAAAAACAGCATAAGAATAAGATAACCTAACTTCCCAAATTAATTTAACTTCGAATGCACGGCTAGCATTATTACGTGCGTTAAAACACATACACATCTCGCGTGTGACGTGTAAGTTATCACTCAATGACATGGCGAATTACTTATCACTCAGTGATGACGCGGTAAACGTACTTCTCAACGTACAACTCGCTCGCGTGGTTAGAGCACAATACATGTGAATATTTTCATGTAACCTCCTATCCATTCTCTTTGAAATGACCATGATGCATTGAACATTTCCCATCAGATGGACTCTAGATTCGTTACTTCAGATTTTATGGTCTAATGTTAATGTTCTTCAATTCTCATTGAAATGTCTGTAACGGTATTGATCAGGATCAACCTCGTTACTCAATTTTGTAAAATCATACATCACACGGCACTATCTTACATCTTAGCGTAAGTCGTACTTAAAACGTAATATTTATTTACTCAGATCTCGCGCGTGACGTGTCAGGTTCACTCAATGAGATGGCGAACGACATATCACTCAGTGATGACGCAGACGCCTTATCATTAAACATGTATAAAATGCCTTTAGTTCTCGATGTGGGGTATTTATCAGTTAAAAGTATTTTTAGAATAAAGCTTTTAGTATCAAATGAGGCCATTCTCATACTACGTTTGTGTTGCAATAATTATTACCTTTATGAAGAGACAGGAGTACGGGAGTAGCAACGCGTCTGTTAGACTTCAGAGAAAATCTCTGTTCTATGTAAAGTTTCTTACATATGTCTACGGGCGGTAGTGACTAGTTACCGTCAGGTGGACTGCATGTTCGTTACCTATTTCAATATTATATAAAAATATGTTTCCGTCTTCTTACCTATAAATGTTTCTCTTATTTAAAATGTGTCAATAATAATAAGTCAAATAACATGTAGCACATTTTTTAAATGATTTTTAATAAAAAAAAAATTATAATTATACTAATTATTATTGTTTTTACGTTTTCAATTCATTATTTTTAAACAGTCGGCTTATAATATATATTTTTTTTTGTACAAATCCGATTTGACAGACGGTAAACACGGCACGTAATGAAACACATTTTGAAGGTGGTAGAACTCTTTGTGGTTCGACTCCGGAAGCACCACCGCTACACCTATTTCTGCCTAATAACAGCAGTGTTATGCGCTGTTGTGTTCGGATCTGAAGGGTGTGGTAAGGGAGACATACTTTTCCGAAGCATTCCATATCAGTCCTCAGGGGTAGCAACGCATCTGTGGCTAACCTTAGGTAAGACGTTGATCTTATCTAGGGTTAATTACAGATGTCAATGGGCTGCAGTAGCCACTTACCATCAGGTGGACTGCATGCTCGTTTGTTACTTCCGCACTATAAAAAAAATAAAACATGGAACCAACACATGAATTAATTTATTAAATAATTGAGCTGAGGTCTTATACGACGGGTAAACGATCTTTATAGCGTGATTCAGAATGCTTTTTGTAGCGCCATCTAGTTCGTTGTTGGCGAACTACATATAAAACTAACAGTTTTATATAATAATTATTACAAAAGGTAACCCTTAAATATTTTGTAGGCCACAATAAAACAAAACTAAGAAGATTTATTTTTAAATGTTTACAAATTTTAATTTTAGTACTGACAATGTCGGCCATGTTATCAGTATGACGCTACGTTACACCCATCTACAACATAATCGAGTTTATTAGCTATTTATATTACTTTCTGTATATATAGGTATTATATATAGTGTTATGTTACAATGTTTAATGTTTATATTATCCGAGTGTCGTAGTAAGTTGTAATTTATTTGTAGTATTATGTTATCAAGTTATTTTTACGCACGTTTACGCATTTATAATCTTTCGTGGAAATTGGGTAATTTTGAGAACAAATTGTCTTGTTGTGATAGGAAGTTGAAGTTTGCCACAGATAACATATATTTCTTTATACCTGATTAGTAATGCGTGTATGAGTTGTTCATGCAAATTTTAAATCACGTTTACCTTATTTTCAGTAGTAGTTATTTTTTTTTTATAGTATGGAAGTAACAAACGAGCATGCAGTCCACCTGATGGTAAGTGGCTACTGCCGCCCATGGACATCTGTAATCAACCCTAGGTAAGAGCAAAGTCTTACCTAAGGTTAGCCACAGATGCATTGCTACCCCTGAGGACTAAGATGGAATGCCTCGGAATATTATGTCTCCCTTACCACACCCTTCAGACGAGAACACAGCAGCGCATTACACTGCTGTTATTAAGCAAAAATAGGTGTGGCGGTGATGCTTCCGGACTTGAACCACAAAGAGTTCTAACACCTTCAAATTGAGTTCTGTATTTCTTTCTATATCTTATTCGTATTTTATTATTTTATTTTATTTTATATTTTATTTTATTATTCGTATCTTATATATAACAATATAGAAGTAGCAAACGACCACGCACTCTACTTGTAAGTAAATGGCCATTGCCGCCCATTGAAATCCGTCAACAACCCCAGATAACTGTGGCCATCCCTGAGGAAGAATATGACTTTTTTATCACACCCTAAAGCCAGAACACTGCAGCACTTACTAGTTATTAGGTAGAAAAGGTATGGCAGAGGTGCCTTCCGAGTCAGACCACAAAATGTTCAACCATCTTCAAACTAAATATATAATACTCATACTTAGCTGCAATATCAATAACTGTGCCCTGCGGTTTCACCCGCTACATAAGAAAAAACAAACAAACATAACGTGATGTTATGCAGCCTATAACCTTCCTCAATAAACGGACTATACAACACATAAATATTTTTCAAATTCGAAACAGTAGTTCCTGAGATAAGCGCGTTCAACCAAACAAACAAACTTTTCTGCTTTATAATATTAGTAAATAGTAAAAAGATTGTATGACTCATATTATGATGTTCGATAATGAGTAAAATCTATTATAAAAGTGATCCTATAAAATAATTTAAATTTTTATTTCAGTCCCAGTAGTGATCTAGCAAAAAAAACTATAAATATGAAATTAATCTTTTAGAAGGATATGTCAGAAAAATGAACGACGAATAAACGAATCTGAATTACTTCATTGAAATGGACCCTCCAAGTGTATAATACAATACAAGCAGTTGCCCGTGACTTCGTACGCAGAGCGTGTAAAACAGTTAATAAATCCCTATTTAACCCCCTTAGAGGTTCAATATGAAGACTTCCTTTCTTAGAAGACCCACGTGGTGAAGCGGTCACCATACCAGTCTGACACGCAGTGGGTCCCGGGTTCGATCCCCGGCCAGACAGACATCTAAATGATGAGTTTAGATATCTGTTCTGGGTCTGGGTGTATTTGTTTTTGTGTGTCCATGGCACAAACGACACAGGAGAAAATTCTAGTGTGGGGCTATGAGTGTAGAAAGCGTTTTTTTTAGAGAGTGTCAACATTATAAAATGAACTTATTGTCCAAATTCTAGGAATCTTACTTCAGTAGTTAAGGCTTTGTGATGATTAGTTCCAAGTTAGTATTCCACTTTTGTTTATAGTACGGTGAGAGAGCATACTTAATGGTCAAGCATTTTATGAAAGCAACAGAATTGTACCTGCATTTTTGACTTTCTTAAATCACGGTTATTAAAGGGACGTAACATTTTTTTTATTCTTCTCTATCATGAAATCGTCACTATTTTTTCACTACACGATAAACTTCGTTTTCAGGAGTAGTTTCAAGTATTTAATATAATTTTCCGAAATTTTTAAATCGGCACTCTTTGTCACTGTTAGTTTAGATCGACGTAAAAATATATCTACAAACACATATAAATGTGAAATCAATATCAACACAAAGTTACATCATTACATTACTAATTCCCATTAAACTCCCATGTGTTGTGGCTAGTTCCACGAATCAATGGATACCTTCGCGACCTTATTGGAAACTAATCACTTGATTGCTTCATTTCGTTATTAGTTTTCTAGAAACTTTACTAGTGATAGATTGTTATAAGGCGGAGACAGTAAACATATATTAAATAATGTACAAGGTGGTGAACTGAGCAGAGTAGAGTTTAGTTACCAGTATTAGTAGAGTAGAGTTACCAGGTGATGGAACAAACGCCACACCTATTTCCAAAGTGAAGTTATAAAATTTAAGAAATCATTAAAATAACATATCACAAAAAATACTAGCAATATTTAGAACTAAATGTTAAACTTTTAAGATATTATAACAGCGTCAAATATACATACTCCCATACAACACTCATACAATAATCCACACACATACACACGCACGCACACACACACGCCTACACACACGCGCACACGCATGCACACACACACACACACACGCACGCATGCACACCCACAGCCATACCGGGCACAAATTATAATTATAAGTATTTTAAGTTTCTCATTCTAAGTAAAAATCTTATGAGAAAAAAAGATTCTTAAATCTAAACCTAAAGTAGGTAGAACCAGTGAACTCGACCGAGGAGGTACCACCGCCATACCTATTTCTAGCGAGGAGCAGTTCTTGCGTCTCGGTGGAAGGGTGTGGATGCCGGCTCACTTACTCTTACTTACTTAATATATGACTTACTTACTTAATATATGAGGCGTCCACCTTAGTCCTCGGGAATAGCGACGCGTCTGTGGTTGACTACATATATAGCCCCTGTTCTATATAAAGTTGCTTACAGATGTCCATGAGCGATAGTGACCACTTACCATCAGATGGACTGCAAGCTCGTATGCTACTTTAATCTGATAAAAAAAAGTAAAGCAGTTTTTGGGTTTCAGTGGAAAGGTGTGGTTGCTGTCTCATTTTTATATGAGGTGATAACAACACATGTTCTATATAAAGTTGCTAACCATGTTGATGTCCAGTTGATGTCCATGGGCAACAGTAACCACTTATCATCACGCGGGCATACTCTTTCGCTACTTCAATGTCTTGAAAATAACTCCGAAAGGACCACTGGCCAGATGTACCAGAGGTCGTGCCTAATAATAGCAATATTAGGCGCCGCTTTCTTCTAGATTGAAGGGTAAGGTAGAGAAGACTCGCCAATACGACGTGCTACATTAGTAGTCCTTTGGAGTAACTACATGTCTGTGTATGATTTTAGATTAATATTATCGCGGAATTGATACATTTTAATATGTTACGTGTACTCAAGATATGTGGTTTTTGATTTCTTTTTGCCCATATTTCGACCCAGTTACATGGATCATGGTTACGGCGAAACACGTCTGGGGCTGACCCGAGGTAAAACTCTGATCTTGTCTGGGGTTGTATACATATCCGGTCATAGACACACACAGCCACATTGATTTCTGTGCCTTGAACACACAAAAAATAAAACACCCAAGCCTAGAACAGAAATCTGAATACACCATTCAGTCTGGCCGAGGATCGAACCCGGAGCCTATTGTTTCAGACCAGTAGAGTAATCGTTTCGCCACCTTCGTATTTATAACAAAGTTTCATGTAGTGATTTCCATCAAGAATTGCATCGCGTCTTTGACCTACCAAACCAAGCGTACACACACCCACACATATAAATAAACCATATCGTAATACAATGCTCTAATTACTCATATTAATGCTTTGATAAGATACCCAGGTCTAAAGGGCAATTGTTTGTTTATTGTTAAGTGGGTAATAGAATTTAGGACTTGCCTCAGTTTCAATTTCGGTAAGCGCTAAAAGACTAAACATTGTATTGGAAAGATGTAATTATCTACTAATTAGTTCTACTGGTAGAACTGTTTGTGGTACGACTCCGGAAGCACCACCGCTACACCTATTTTTAGCGTAAAGCAGTTCTTGCGTTTCGGTGGAAAGGTGTGGTTGCCGCTCATTTTCATATGAAAAAAAAAAAAAA
>MOOZ01000529.1:577488-589051 GCA_002930495.1 Cecropterus lyciades | reverse complement strand
CCTTCACGCTGCCCGCCGCCCCGCCCGCCGCGCCCTCCCCGCCCGCGCCCGCGCCCACCGCCGACGAGATCGACCACGACATGGAGAAGATCGTGTCGCAGGTGCTGGACTGAGCGCGCCGCCTGCAGTCCGACTGATGCGCCGTGCGGTCGACGGGCGTGCGGTCGCCTGCAGTTCGACTGCCGCGGCGTGCGGTCGATGTTAGCGTGAACGGTGTTCGTGTGTGTCCATCGCGATCGTGGTGCAGCGTTTAGATAACGGAGCGTAGCGAATACGTAAATAAACCGCTCTGGTATGTTTGGTATTCCGCGTTTTCGTCCGTGCGTTAGGTGGCGACAGACGCGGCGTGCGGTCGAAGTTAGCGTAAACGGTGTACGTGTGTGTTCACCGCGATCGTGGTGCAGTATTTAGATACTATGAGCGCAGACGCGAATACGTAAGTAACTCGGGTATATTTGGTTGCGTTTTCGTTTGACGCAGTACGTGTGTATCTATTGTGATTGTAGTACAATATTTATGTATTCGCCAAGCATGAACGAATAGAAGCATTAATTAATTACCTACTCATTTGAGTAGGTACTCGCCATGCTCGTCGGTTCTTCGCGTGGTGTCACTTTCATAAAGTGAATCAAACGATTATTAGTTTGTATTCGAGCGAGGCGTTTACATACTCGCCATTGTTCGGCGAATGACTTGACGAAATGTTCACGAGTATCTAAATGTTGCATAATGCGCACCGAGAATTTTATTCATTAGAAATTGCGTTTTCTACGGTTATTTTTTCTTTCTAGTAGGAATTTATCTAGCATTTAGTGGGAGCTCCGTTTAATTTAACACGTATTGTGATACTATATGGGGCCCGCGCGTGACCCGATAAGGTAGGAGAAAGCCGCCGGCCGACGGCGTACTCTATATGCCGTACGGGGCCGCAGTCGGCGGCGGCGCGCAGCGTGACGTGTTGCGAGTGGGATCGCCTCTGACGATGGATAATACTCTTTAGGAATGAGCCCTTATATTAATGTCACGAACCTTGCGCTGCATGCTAAGTCATTTAGAAACGCCCGAATGGAGACCGGGACTCGTTCGGCCGCGCCCTCATATACGTAGCCCGCGCGCCCGACGCGCCCGGTCTTCAGCCGGGCGGGCGTTTATCACTATGTATATTAAATTATAATTTTGGTGTATATAAAATATTTTATTGAGTTTTATTAATATTTGTATTAAGTAATATTTGTATTTGCTATATTACTATTAAAGTGTAGGGAGCTTAGCGGACGCCGGAACGATGGAGGAGCTACATAGTGGGAATATATATAAATTAGCACACGGTAGAAAATTATGTACAGGCCTAGCCGATTCACTTCACGATTCAACATGAATGTTACTTAGTGAAAGAGCTGACAATAAGTGTTTAGTGTAAAGTTTGGTGCTGAGCGCACACGAGGCGGGCGGTGGGCGGGTCGAGTGTACATACAAATCATCAGTAGATCTCCCTCGATGTTTATCACTGTAATTTCATTGTGAAACTTAGGATGTCTACATGTTAAATTGACTGTGAATTTCGGTATGTAAATAAAGAATTTATGTAACTGCACTTTATTTCTTTTATTTCTATATCTGAAACCCTTCCCTGTGTACTATTTGACTGTTGGCAGTGCCACGAAACTTAGAAATTAAAACAAGGTACACATGTCAAAAGTGAAACTTTTTTGGCAAACTAATTTTAAAATCTCGTTTAAAAGAAATCGATAGTATATTTTTGTATCGCTCGTACCTTAGTACCAACTCTATTTTCGTCCCACTCACACTGCTGAGCACGTTTAGAGCGACAGACACGCAGAGTCTTGAAAGAATCGTTAACTTCCTCCATAGTTATATTTCTCTATAAAAAATATTTATAGTAGATTTGCAATGGACATTTAGGACGAGTTTATTAATAAAAAACGTCTCCCATTTTCCGTCGCGATACATAATATATATATATTTAACCCTCATGCGTGCAAAGAAGTTACACTTCAAGACTAGCTCAATTATTAAAACCTAATGCATGCATCCTGATTAGGTTTTAATAATTTTAAAAATATTTTTAGTGTGATGCTTACGACTGAAACTCGCGGAAATTCAAAATTCTATTAAATGAAAAGTTGACGAAATGGATATAGTCAAATAAAAGACAACTAAACAAAGACTACTAACCGTTAACATGAACTAAACAAATCATATTAAAATGAAAAAGTTATTTAGTCATACACTTTTAGTCAACTTTGTTCAGCGGAGCTTGTTGTTCAGTAAAATTTGTTCAGGCATGTTTGTAGCTATGCGACTTTATTTTGTAAAGTATTATTGCAATAAGTTACAACTGACTTCCAAGATTTGGTTTTAGTCAGTTCAGAGTGAAGGTAATAAAAAGATTAGTAAAAATTGTAAATTAATAAAGGTGAAATAAAACAAATGTAGAAATAAATACTAATACGCATTTATTGATCGTCTATTTACATTGTCACAAAGTAAAATCCACTTAACGAAATTATTATGACTCAATAACTAGTATCTTGACTACAAAACTAATTTAGTATTAAGCATTTCTTTCATAGAGCCCTAAATATATCAGTAATTGGTTACTTTTCATTTCTTTTTTCTATAATTATTACAATACCAAATTTATACTGAGTATTTTATATAATAAATTGTAGGCAGATCAATACAACAAGAATATTAAATAAATAATTTAACGATCTCATCCAAAAAGGCTAAAAATATATTTTTTGTTTCCAAATTAAATTATCATTCAAATGAATATTAGGAATTTAGGTTCTCTATGTTAATAGGGTTGTGACACTATTTATTGCTTGTTTTTTTACTATGTATGTGATTGATGCACTGCTTACTTATAATTGAATGTTATTGTATCCAGGTACTAAGCAACAGTAAAAACGCTACGACTATTTTAGTGATAACGAGTAACGTTACAATGCTTACAGTAAAGTGAACATATACTACTAACGTCAATTTCCATCACAGATGGAGTTTGTGACATAAAAATATTTACATAAATGTTACTATAAAATATTATCTAACTACAGTAAATCTATTGGTATTGTCGGCTGTGGTGACAGCATTGTGCAGTATGACTATAATACTTGCCACGTGTCGAGGTAAGTAATCGTATCGAATGTAATTGAATCGAAAGAACACCTATATTCGTTATGGCACGAGTGTTCTATAAATGCTACTCAGACCGATGATTGTTTATATAAGTATAACCGACTGCACTAAACCGAACATGAAAACAAGATCAGAAACATTCATCCAACAGAACTGTAATGTATCTTCTAAAATAATATAAATAATAAGTATTGTATGTTTTCAGCGTTTAATAACCGTGTTGATGAACCGGGTTTATGCCAGTGATGGATTTACATACGAAGTCTTAAAAATAAGATCTCTCACGCTTTAGTAAGCTATTTCAGAAGGGTTCTAAAATATTTTCAGCAAAGTTGATGCTGAAAATTGACAATCTATTCATGAATGATGATTTATAAAATTACTAAAATAATAATATACTTATAAGTATTCTTCGAAAAATCGACGATGGAATAATTTAAAATTATTATATTGGTTATTACGTTATATTTGGAAAAGTATGAAATATATATATATATATATATATAGTATAAACTCAGGTCTAAGATGCAATTAAACCTTATGAGAGGTCATGAGAATGAATGTAAAAATTTATATCGGTCTGGGGTCGGTCGGTTTCAGTGAGGGATGGATCTACTTCTTCTTCCATGCTTCATCCGCCTGCACGTCCAGCTCCATGGGGTTCAGCTGTCCAGATTCCACGCAAGATTTGCAGCAGAACCTGGGAAAAAAACAGTAGTTATTAAGTATAATATTCTATATTAAGGATAAATTGCATAAACGACAACTAATGTGGGGGTTATTTTTTTATTTATTCTTACTATGGATGCTAACTTTTTCCATCTATTTGATATGTTAATCAATAATTAATTTACTATTAAAATGTTGTATAATTTTTATTTCAATGCATTACATAATATATTTGCTTATTTTATTTACAATTTAAATTATAATTCTTTGCAAAAATGTAATTATGAAAAGTTTCATCAATTTATGTGTGTGATATTAAAGATGATATAGGAACTAAAATTATCCTTGACAGATATGATAACAAGAACGACTGAATGAGAAGTGAAAAATTATATATCGAAAGTTTTACGCCTTACCTGGAGTAATACTGATGCTTGCAAAATTTGCTGCGGACGATGAGGGCGCAGTTGGCAAAGTAGGGATTGTCTGTGCACTTCGGCGGGATGTACAGACCTACGAAGCAAGTAATAGATATTAGAAGAAAATGTTTCTTTTAATCATGTTGACTTATCTGAAGTATGGAAATCAGTTGAATTGTTTTTAAAAAATGTCGTTTTCCATATGTAATGTTGAAGCACACCAAGTTAGTTACATTTTTTTGAGAATAATAATAATTATTTTACTTCCAGTAGTAAGGCTTAATAATAATTATGTGCCTTTAAGTAAACGAATCAAATAATTGAATTATTACACTAATTTGTTCGATAAATTGAAGCTTCGTTGTAGGCTGTGTGTCGGATGCCTTATGAGTTAATTGTATTCTATAGTGTTTTACAGTAAATTATACTCGCAGTACAGGATGGTAAAAACTAAAATGTACCTTCAACGGTGATCTGCACGGTGGAGAAGTGCGACGAGTAGGGGTTGCTGGCGTGGCAGCCGTAAACGCCGCTGTCGTTGATGTTGGCGTTTATTATCGTCAGTCTGGCGTCTGGAAACATATGTACGTGTCAGATGTTAATCACGAATTTTTTTTTTCTGCGCAGTGATTATGCGATAGAAGTCTTGATAAGAGAACTTAACGATGCAAGAAGTTCTGTGTTATATCATTGTACACAGGCATAGATAGGTACAAGAATTATTGTCACCTGGTAGAGTCAGACGTTTCAAGACACATTTGTAAAAATTTAAGTATTTATAGCAACTCTTTGTAAGTAGAACACTAGGCACTACGACTATAGCAGAAGTGGGCTTGCACATACTAATTTTGTCTTTACAAATCCGTAGCAGCCGCGCAGTCGAAGCAGCGAGGCCTCTAGGCCTCCCCTAGTCGCGGCGACCCGTGCCCAGTAGTGGAAACAAGGGTGGTAAATAAAATTTTTCGGGGATTATAATGACTTCAGGTATAACCATTTTATTCTATAAGGTCGGTTACAGACGTCATGTCATGGGCGGAATCAATTTAGGAAGTTTTATACATATATATTTGCCATTTCAAATTTAAAAACTGTGTCTTACCCGTAAGCGTCATGCGGTCGGTGGGCATCAGACGCACGGAGTCCTTGGTCCAGTACACGTCGGGGATGGGGTAGCCGTCCACCGCGCACGGGATGTTCACCTCCGCGCCCGCGTACACTGTTGTGCGATCCGCAACTATTCGAGTTTTTACTGGCACTGGAATCATACAGACAGAATATTGACGTTTTTGTTGCAAGTTTTTTTCAAGTAGGTACATTTAAATCTTCTAGTTATTAACTACTTACATTCTCACTGGTTTAATTGGAAAAGTAACGTATTTAATGATAAATCTATGCAAAATCTAGATATCGAATATTAAGTAACCCTAAATACATTGGTCGGTAATACATCTTTTAAATCCTAATATTTAAAAATTTAGACCGGCTATACTATGGCTACGGCATTTAAAGATTTCAACTAAAGTTTCATCACATTAATTACCTAAGTATAACAAACAAAAAGATGCAAACAATGTGTTTGTTTAAATAACATCAACAGTATACCTATATCTTAACTGTTGGTATACATTTAAGAGAATTAGGTCATACCCTATGAGTTTATTATTGTTACAAAGATTACTCAATGAATATTGAAGGCTACTTATTTGCAGTGAAACAACAAAATAAACAGAGACCTAAAGTAAACTGTTCTCATATCCGATCGTTTGAGATTGAACATCCTTGGTTCACTTTATTCACAGTAAACATTTGTAGTAAGAATATAATTTACGTCATCGGAATAATATGAAGTTTATAGAAAATTTAAATTAAGTACTTACCCGTCAAACGTAGTTTTTGTAAAGCATATGAATACATCGCTCACATTCATACCTACAATTCAGTCATACATATAGGTACATATATATTTAATAATATAAACGATTAACAATAATAATAGATACCTATAGAATGTTCACATTATTTAAAATCTATTATATTTCATAATATGTACAAACTAGATAACTTGTCTTACTACTGTTTTTGGACGAGTAACTTCAAAATTCATACATTTTCTATAACTTTTATCATAAAAACTATTTCTATAAATATACTTACATTTCATAAAATTTTTAATCCACACAAATAAATCATACACCATTTTCTAAATAAAATCATGCATAAATAATTCACAGGTTCAGACATGCGACATGCAATGCGCCATGATTACGAGTACATGCATACAAATATCCGGATCTTACCGGTGTATAGTGGGAACTGTATCTCGGGCGTGGTTGTCGTTGTCGTGGTGGTGTCTGTCTGCCGTTCGAGCGTCGTGCTCGTCACCTCCTCTTGCGTCTGCACGGTGACCGACCACACCGCCGGCTTCCCGTTACCATTGTACGCGGTACAGATGTATTCGCCCAGCGTTTCTGGTATCAGGCTTCGGATTTGGAGGACGTTGCCTCTCGCTTCGTACAGCGCGCTGCTGTAGGGTACCATTGGTCCGTTTCGTCCGCGGTACCAGTAGATAGTCGGCGGCGGGAAGCCATACGCGAGGCAGCGGATGTTGATGGCCCTGCCCGCTTCGCCTGTCACCACCGCGTTGGCCACTCCGGCGATGCCCGCAGGACTATTCTCCGGATCTAATCCCCCGTTTGTTAGTTACTAAGTCTACCGCGGTTTGTGGAACATTCTCGCAATTATTTAATTAAACCATCCTTTATGCGTTGACAGTAAAGCTTATACATATGTATGGATCATGGTCAAAACAAAATACACGTTGCCGTGACCACTATCCATGCGACGGGGTTGAAATATCGGCAACAAAGGAATTAAAAACCGCGTATCGTAATATCTGCTACATATCAAAATGGATCAATTTCGCGATAAATTTAGTCTATAATCATAGCTAATTAAAATGTTCCAAATAGGTAGGGTTTAAGTTTAAAAAACCATTACAAATATAATGTTAAATTGTAAGTCACCTTTCTTCCGTAAAAAGACTATAGTGTATTGGAAGAAATTAGTAACCGTTCTCTCTAAACCTCTCCGCAACATAAATATTCAAAACTGTTATAGAACTACAAAAATGTTCCTTGAACTTAAACCATTTATTTTATAAATCCTGTCCACTCAACTCCACTGTCAATGATTCATCGGATAAGGATGCGATTATGTGCAGAACATTCCACAAACTCTAGTGTTATTAAACTACTAAGCACATATTAAAATGAAATGGTGTTCGTTTTATTGTTTTAAATATTCTTGGTTTACGCTTTAAATACGGCTGTAAATACGTACGTGAATATATAACATATCAAATAAGGTAAGAGGCTTGCAACAGTATCAAAATAAGTTTAAAGTATTAAACAAATTCAACGTTTTAAACTCATTACGCGATTTAATTAATTTTATTTATTCCCCGAAGAACTATTATTGTCGACAACAGACAAGGCAAAAACCGTTATTATCGTTACTAACACCAAGAATATTCAAAACTATACCAAAACAACAGTTATTGGACCTATCACCTGCATTGGCAGCACAAACGAGCACAACTCCCACGATCACTGAGAGACGCAACATTTTCGCGCTAAGTTTCAAATAGACTGAAGTAACCGGACGCACTGGGGGCGTATACGTGTAAATAGTAAGATAAAAGAGTATTGACTGCGAAACTAGACACGAATCGACGCTAAAACCACGCAACTGATTTGTTTTCGAATAATATACTTGTAACTATCAGTAATGATCAAACCATGAAGCTGGCAGATACTTATAACATAGATATTTATCAATCAGATCTACAGAATAGGCTATTTATTGTAAACATTTTAAAGTGGGTTATCATAATCACCCAATTTTCGAAAAATCACAGTTGTACTCGCGAAGTTAGGACATGTAACAAATTAATGACCAATTATTGCTATCTGGAGAGGCCAGGGAGGCTAATATGTTTTCATTAGAAGAACATAAACATTGCAATTACGATGCCCATTAACACTCGTTAATAGTTGAATTAATGGGTGAGTTCAAGTACGATAGACTCCCAATGTTATCTCGAAAATACACGTTTTATTTAGCTAAGAATTGTGACAACACGTAATTGTTTTCAAGCAGTTACTAAACACGATTTTATAAAATAATAAATGTTAAATTTTACTTTTTATTAAAAGTTTTGTATGCCTAAACTAAGATCTAGTTTTGCTATTTCAGGATCCACAGTTTATTTTATGAATAATTGTAATTAGAAATAAGGTGCCCTTTATCTAATATTATATAGGGAAAAAGCACTTTGAATAACGCACGTAATCGATAACTCCACACCGATAAGGTTCGTTTACCTTCATTATATAAAAATGTTTCTTATTTCACTGTTTAAATAAAAAATAGGAATTTAGTGCGACAAGTTTTTTACAATATTTATTCATTGTTTATAATCATAACTCAATATGTAGGGATTGGTTATTTGTGACACAGAAAAGGAATTTATTTATTTTACGTGAACGCGTTTACCTTTTGTATTTGACGTTATCATCTTAAAATTAGGTCAATTAGATTGTTCACATGTAGCGACTGATGCTGTAAAGCGTGTACTATTACAGTACTAGTTGTATTAAGTTACATTATTATTTGTCCAGCTCTCCGTGACGTGGTGTGGTGCTGTTAGTATTTGAGAAAGATAGGAAGGAATATTAAGATAGTTATATAGAAATTTCCAGATAGCAAGAAAGGGCAAGACATTTTATCAATTCCAACCAATTATAACGACATTATATTGTAGACAAGTAATTGATAAGTTAACAGCAAAAAATAAATACATTAATTACAACAAAAAAAGTTCTGAGGTAAGATGAATACATTTAAACAAACTATAGTGGATATTAATATAATGCCGTCACAATAGTGCAAAAGTTAACCCAACTACAACCGATATTAAAATTATTTCTAAATTTAATAAATGACTCTACCCACGGAATAGAGATGTAAGTAAAATGTCAAGTCAAATTTCTTCGTAGGATAAAGGTGTCCCAAAATTCTTAAATATTTTTGCATACGACAAAATAACTCCGATTGGTCTTAATTACAATGTTAAAAAATTAGAACAACCTTTGTACCGTTAAATGACTGAATAAAATGATAACATTTTTACTTTATAATTGACTTACATTTCTATTCCGTGTCTCTACCAAATGTGTATTTTCCAAAACTGTCAATTGTTTTGGATAGCATTACGCATTTATTTCAAACTGTTTTATTGCAAAGTTTAATGCAAACCCAACCCAGTTTAATGCAACTACTCTACCAAGATCTACTAAGTCAACAGGTACTTACCGCTGACTACCAGATGTACTTCCTGCGAGGCGCTGCCGAGAGGGTTGTTAGCGATGCAGATGTACACTCCAGAGTCATTTCGGTATATGGAGACTATCTCCAGCGCGCCGTCGGAGAGAAGCCGGTAGCGGTCCATGTCGCTTTCGATCTATTATTGGGAAGATTTCATTATGATATGAAATGAGACTGACGTTACATATTACATACATACCGGAAATATTCATCTCATTTAAGTATTAAGTTGATAAAACGAACGCTGATCAATTTTTATTAATTGATTTTATTATTTGATTTGGCATGGGGTTATCTATCTTAAAAAAAAGTGACGTGATGTTTATATTACTAGTTTTCGAAATGAGTCCCTGAAGCTACAGTTTTTTCAAACCAGGATAAAAATTTGATAGAAGTATGCCCTTTTTTTTATTAAAGCGGGTAAAAGAAAACGTAACCTTATAAACTGTCACTACGAGGCCGGATAAGGCGAAGTGAAGTTTTGATTTGGCGCCGTCCAAAATTTTGGTTTTCTTCGTGCCCTAAAGTTCTTGCCCGGGGTACCACTAGATCCGGACCTAATCAAAACCATGATGGTATGTGAACCTGTTATTGAGTATGCACTGACCGTGATCACCCCGCGGCGCCAGGTGATGCTGGGCGGCGGGTTCCCGTGGAACAGGCAGCGCAGCGTGGCCTTGCCGCCCTCCGCCGCGCGCACCTCGGGCAAATTGTCGCTCGGCGCGGCCGGCTCGGGCGCGCGAGGCACGTCTGTTAATAACAGATATTATTTATTTATACCCTTTCAATTTAATTCAAGTAGCAGTAGTAGTAGAAAGTATTATTAATCCAGGAGGAGAATTGTTTAGGAATCTGTCCGGGAAACGAAGGTAAGTTCAAGAAATTAAAGAAAAAGTTTAAAAACTGGTGATAAAATTCAATTAAATGTTTAGATTAAAAGGCAAATAATGTAGATTCATTTAAAACCATTTTTTAAATTTGATTTAGGTTGAATTAGGTTTATTTAAGACGATATCAAATAATAACACCAATATGAAATAAATATAATGTAGCTAATATTATACTTATAGGCTACAGTTTGTGAGGATGAATAGATGTTTGTTATTCTTTCACGCAAAAACTACATGTCGCAATTGCCCGAAATTTGGTACACCGATAGTTTGTGACCAGAATTAACTCGTATCATAGGATTCTATATCACGATAAACGTGACTCATTAAGCAAATGTCACTACTACTTTTGCGCAATTATGTAGGATAATGAGTAGTGATAGTTTAATTGTTGAAATTAGGCCTCTCAATCAAGGGCCCGATATTTAAACCCCAGGCACTACTGAATGTTCGTATTAGAAATTAATTATTGCTGCATGTTGGTAAAGGAAAACATTATGACGAAGCATGAGAATCCCTTAAACAAAAGTTCTTAATGGTGTATGAAGTCTACCAATTCGCACTTGGAGAGTACCTAAAATTTAGACTATGACTTAAAACTCTCTCATTCTATTATCAGATCCGTGCCCAGATGTGGGCTAATAATGGGCTGACAAAAACACAGTATACCCGGTATGTAGGTGGTGGTGGGCTGTGGCGTGGTGGTGGGCTGTGGCGTGGTGGTGGGTCTGGCGGGCGGCAGGCAGCGGCGGGCGCAGCCGCGCGCGCAGCACTTGCCGGCGCCGGGGCAGTCCGCGTCGTCCGCGCACTCCGCCGGGCAGCCCGCGTCGCCGTCCTGGGCCGCTTCCACGGGACACGAGCCGGCCTTGTTTACTGTACGATTTACGTCACTATTATCATCACTATATTTCATTTTAACGAATTAGAAATTAAGGAGTGTTTTTATTTATAACATAAACAACACAAAATTTTCGTTAACAATTATCAAACAAAACAAAAAAATTGACAATTCAAAGTTAAAATTGGGTTTTTGAA
>MOOZ01000529.1:545648-556783 GCA_002930495.1 Cecropterus lyciades | reverse complement strand
CCCCCGTAATTTTACTATAAAAAGTTTACTACATAGTAGTACCTGGTGATACACCATCAGGACAACAGCCAAACTCGGTAATATCGCACGGACATCCAGCACCATCGGGCCCTGTAGCTTGAGTAGTGTTATCAGCACAACATCCAAATTTGGAGTCTTCGCAACTTTCCGATGTTGCTGTCGTTTCAAATGTGGATGTGGATTCCGGTGTCGTACCGGTGTTCGTTTCCAGTGTCGTTGGCGATTCCGTCTCCGGTTTTGGTGTTTCTGTTACATGCAAATTAACATTAAAATGTTTAGAATTATTGTATTAAAATGGTTTGTACACGTGGCAGTGGGTCAGCCTAGTTACATTTTTAATACCTGCTTCAGGGCAACCTTCTTTCTTAAGTCCTTTAGCTTTTGTCTTTCCATCCTTGCAGCAGCCATATCTGCAACATAGAACATTGAAATCTAAGATGCGGACCAGGGATTTAGGGGTGAAAAAAAGAAATTACTACATTACGAAGGTGGTAGAACTCTTTGTGGTTCGACTCCGGAAGCACCACCGCCACACCTATTTCTGTCTAATAATAGCAGTGTTATGCGCTGCTGTGTTCTGGTCTGAAGGGTGTGGTAAGGGAGACACACTTTTTTGAGGCATTCCATATTAGTCCTCAGGGGTAGCAACGCATTTGTAGCTAATCTTAGGTGATACTTTGATCTTACCTAGGGTTGAATACAGATGTCCATGGGCGGCAGTAGCCACTTACCATCAGGTGGGCTGCATGCTCGTTTGCTACATACATACTATAAAAAAAGGGCACGAGTATGGTCGTGGCGATATTTTGGTTTATTTTCAAATTAGGCTAACTTACTTTAAAACTATAGTATAGTAATTGTAAATTTATAATTATGTAGTTTTGACAAGAGGAAGAAAATTTATTGTTTTGTTAGATGTGAATAGATAATGTTTTAGTTTAATCAATATTCATTGTAAATACTTTTATTTTTGTTATTAGTCAATGTAGTTATGATAACGCAATATACTTGTCCCTTCTCCCTATAGTACTAACTATATGAATACTTATTGTTTTAGATTGCGTTGCTACTATCTATGTATATACACGAGAACGGCTGCTAAGGCATTAAGAGAATATAAAAATATTACCCACCAACCGCTTATGATTCTCTAGTTTGCTTTACGTCGTCAACCCAGTATTATCCCATTGCTGGGTACGGATGTTCTCTCAGATTGAAACAGTTTCAGGCCGTAGTCAATCGCGCTGGTTAAGTGCGACTTATTAGACTTCACACACCTTTAAGCACTTTTTTTTAAGAATTCTCCGGCATGTAGGTTTATTCCCGATGTTTTTCTTTACCGTAGAGCAGTGATAAAATAAATTTCTAATATGCAATTTTAGAAAAATATATGTAATGTAGGTATCTGGCATCTGGGTCTGGGACCCTCTATGGAGAGGCTGTTTCATCCATTTGACTAACACTGCTCTTTTCTGTTATAAATGGAGGAAAAGCAAACTAGAAGCAAATTTCTAAAAGATATGTCATTAAAATCTTACTTGGACTTTTCGCATTCCGGTACTGGTTTTGGACATCCCTCCTGGTCGTTACCCTCAGATGGAGTGGTACCATCTGATAAGCAGCAGCCGTACAAGGTCTCCTTGCAGGGAACCACTGGACAACCTTGGTCTTTAGGACCAGCCGCTGGAGACACTCCATCGCTACAGCATCCAAACTTCGTTTCCTTGCAAGTCTTTGGATTAGGACAGCCTAAAAATTATAATTTCACTTACTTCATATCCAGTGTGTACTTTTAATAATTTCTTATATCTTATGTTTTAGTGAAGTACGTTTTTTTTATTATATATCTTTTACCTGGAAGAGCGAAAGGGGTGTGTCGGACTCCTACCGATTTAAACTCACTAACCTAACCTTATTTTAATAAAGTTACAGTTACCGATGGTTGACACTACAGAGGCCAAATAACAGTGGATGCATGACTGTCTATGACTTAAAAAATAAGACAAACTGGAACAAGAAAGATTAGAAGTTGATGGAACCCTGTGTGGAACCCTCGACTTCGGAAGTACCACCGTCACACCTTTTCTGCTTAGTAACATAAGTGTGAGGCGCAGCCGTTTTGGTCTGTAGGTTATGGTAAGGGAGATATACTAATCCGAGGCGTTCCAACATAGTCCTTAAGAGTAGCAACGCATCTGTGGTCAACTTCAGGTAACACTCTGACCTTATCTGATTACAGATGTCTATGGACGGCAGGAGCCACTTACCATAAAGTGACTCGTTCGCTACCTTAATATTATATAAATAATAAACATTTGTCGTCATCACTGTTGTGTTAACGCATTTTTGTTCCTTGCCTCACAGTGAATAAGGTTTTTAAAAATCTACTGCGGTGATGTTCTCGATGATTGCTCACGGAGTATCTCTTTAGTACCTTTTTCTTGTTTCCTAGTATAAGTAGTAAAACTAACTAACCTTCATCGAAAGGTCCCTTAGCCGGAGTTCTCTTGTCTGGGCAACATCCGAATTTGGTATTAAGACATTTAGCTCTCTTCCTGGGCTTGCAGACAGGCTTTGTCGTCGACGACCAGAATCTACGATCTGTAGAAATATACAAAATTTGAAGTTTATAATGTTTGATATGTCAAAATAACAGCTTTTTAAATAAATGCATATAAATTTATATAGAATATTGATATTATTTTAAACCACATCGAGTAGTTTTGAATAAATCAATTATTTAAAACTTTTAATGCCAGTCAACCTTTAGGCTAAGCAAAAAAGCTAAAAAGGCACATGTGGACAAAGTAAACAAAAAATAAATATACATAATTTAATATATATAGGCACGAATATAGGAAGGAATATATTATGTGCTAGGAAAATAATTATAAATATGATATATTTGTTATATGGATAAAAATAATATTTATTTTTTATTTCTGACAAACACAGGTCTGAATAGGTACTGAAATTATCCCTAGGTATAAACCTTGTAACATAGCTTTAAACCTCATTTTAAATCTCTGTCATTTCGGAAGACATTCAGCGGGCAAAGCTTTATGGCGTGAATAGTAAACGATTTGCACTTGAAATAAGCTCGATGAAGGCTCCTTACGCAACGAGGTAATGAGAGAATAAGAGACAATCAACCGACATACTTATTACAAAAAAAAATGTAAAATTTCGGTCGGTGGTTTTTATTTTATACTTTGGTTTTTATTTATACTTAGTATTGGTTTATAGTCGTAAGCATTAAAAAATAATTTAGAAAATACCTGAAGTTTCTGGTGCTTTACTGCTTAGTTCTGTGGATATTGCTGCCGTTGAAGATTCAGTCACCATTGTTTCAGTGGCTATGAGACAAAGAAAATAACTTCTTGAAACACAAATCAAACATTTCTCAAAATACCCTTAGCATTTTAGCTTTGATAAATACACTATGCAGCTACCTTCCACCAGACGCACATTAAAGTCAAGCTATTTCAATCATTACTTTCCCTTAAAGAGCAAAGTACATATATATTTGAACTTTGCGTAAAAAATTCACTTGAAATTCTTCAAAAATCGATAACCTCAGATAAAATTACAATACTTACTCTCTGTCGAAGACAGTTCTGTAGATTCAGTACTTCCAGATTCACTAGTTGGTTCAGTAGAACTAGACTCGGTCGGTTCTGTTGAACTCGACACCTCCGTGGATCCTGATGAGCTTTCCGTTGTTACACTACTAGAGAACTCAGTGGTAGAAGTTTCTTCAGATTCAGCTTTTGTGCTAGATTCTTCAGTTTCAGCTGTTGAACTGCTCTCAGATTCAGTTGTTGACGTTATTTCAGTCTCTGCCGTTGTGCTGCTTTCAGACTCTGTAGTGGATGCGCTTTCTGTCTCTGCAGTTGTACTACTGCCTGACTCAGTAGTGGAAGAGCTTTCGGTCTCTTCCGTTGTGCTGGAACCAGACTCTGTGGTGGAAACGATTTCGGACTCTGTCGTTATGCTGCTGGCAGACTCAGTGGTAGAAGCGCCTTCAGCTTCCACCGTTGTGCTGCTGCCTGCTTCAGTGGTGGAAACACTCTCAGATTCCACTGTTGTGCTGCTACCAGATTCTGTGGTGGAAGCGTTTTCAGTCTCCGTCGTAGTGCTGCTACCAGACTCTGTGGTGGAAACGCTTTCAGACTCTGCCGTTGTACTGATACTGGACTCGGTACTTGAAGTTACTTCAGTGTCTGCTGTTGAACTGCTCTCAGATTCAGTTGTTGACGTTATTTCAGTCTTTGCTGTTGTACTGCTTTCAGATTCAGTTGTCGAAGTTACTTCAGTGTCTGCCGTTGTACTGCTTCCGGATTCCGTGGTTGAAGATTCTTCAGTCTCTGCAGTTGTACTACCACTTATTTCCGTAATTGTAATATCAGATTCGGTAACAAGATCAGATGTGCTCTTATCTTCTGTTGTAATTATTTCTGTAGTACTTGTATCACTTGTTTCATCTGTTTCTGTACTACTTGTATCTGTAGAATTTGTGCTTTCTGATTCAGTTAACTCTGTGATGCTTGTTTCTGATATAGTTGATTCGGTGCTAACGGATGAATCTGTTACTGACTCAGTAACCGCTTCTTCGGTTTTACTGCCACTTACACTAGTATCAGTTGCGATTGTGCTCTCACTACTACTCTCTGTAAAACAACAGAATAATTAAAAGGATAGGATTATTCTCACCTAATTACAACTAACTTTTGAACCAAATTTTTGTAAGGATGAAAATACTTGCCTATACTAACTAACAATAAAGAATAAGCCACATTGGCTACCCATTATTATATAGTGCAAAAATTTATTTGCCGAGAAACATTGGGTTAGATTTTAAGATCACCTCTTATATGTAAGGTGACAAGATAATACATATTTGAATATTGCCTATCATAAATCGCCTTCTAAAGTTGCTCTTATTTCATACATTACATTTAAAATGATGTATGTTCATTAATTATACTTTATAGTAGATAATATAAAAAGGGGTATTATACACCATCATAATCATCATTATCAGCCCACATCAGAGCACTGCTGGACGTAGGCGTCTCCCGAGGTGCACCGCTGAACTCGATCTTAGGCTCTCCTCATCCGGTTACTTCCCCCTCGAGATGGAGCCTCGAGCTCCCACATTAAGTGGGACGCCCTGCAGCTAGTGTTTACCCAGACGCCGACTCCACACTAAGAACCGTTTAATACTAATATAGCAAATATTGTAAAAATACCGCTGCTTGTTTCTGCTGTTTCAGTAGAACCAATACTTTCAGTCGTTTCTTCGGTAGTCGAATAAGTTGAGTAGTCTTCGTCTGTTGCGGTGGGTTCTGTAATTGTTAAGAACGAATCAAAAAGTACGTAACAATATACTAACTTATCTTATTGAATTATATATCAGTACGATTTAGTCATACCTGATCCTGATCCACTTTCGATTGGTTTCGTCACTGAAAATGATAGTTTATGATTAATATTATGTATTTTATAGACATTCTCATTAAAAAGATGAGTATATTCAAATAGATACATTGTTCAGTATTAAGTAGTATATTAGAAAAAATATATACAATGCCTTCAATATAGTTCCTATTAAATTTTACTTATGGTTCCCTATTTAATATCTATGCATTTTACTGCAGTAATAATCATGGTCGGTTACTGTTCAGCAGACTTCGAAGTTACAAAGTCGATAAACTGCCTTTGAGTGGGATGTTAAAACTTTAAGGGACTTGTCATACAACAATTTTATACATACCTCTCTTTCTTGTTCCTTCGGGAGGAGCGGGTGCTGAAATTGTAAAATATTTTATTTTAATAATCATAGTGCAGTGTGCACGTAGCTATTAATTATTGCGTGTTTATTTTTTTAACAGATTGAAGTATATTGTAAGAAGCCCCGTCTTAATCATAAAGAGTAGCGTATCTAGTGATGACCAACTGATCAAAAAACGGAAAGAAAAAAATATGCAGTTTCATTTGGCATTTTTGTAATGTAACAATTCCAATCAAAAATTTAACGTACGGGGAAACTTTTTTGTATTATATTTTAATGGTCCATCTTTTTGTAAATTTAATGTTTCAAATCGGATTACATTATGACTAAATAGTCTTTGACAACATGTCGCCCTGGGGCGCATTATTAACCACTTCTTTTTACAAAAAAAACCTACCAGTTTATATATTACGTTAGGTTTTTTAGGAAATTTTGCCACCCCCACAAGCCGCCTGAGTCCATGACCCTCTCTTCCCCCCTCTTACCAAGCTACGCCAGTGGCTTGACTATGATGAGTAAATAAAATGAGTTAAACCAGAGTACTATAAGATAAGTATTATGTTACTCTGTTGTTAAGATATTTTGTAATTTATCATTGTCTGTTTTGTCAAGTCATTTTTATACTGTTATATTCCTTTGGATAACAATTAAAAAATATATATTGTTGCAATTTGAGAAAGCCTTATTATGCACAATAAGTTATAATAAAATATTAAAATCATACATACTTATTACGAAATCGACCAACTCTTCTTCTTCTTCTGAAATTTAAAATATCATTTGAAACAACTTAAAACAGATTAAACATTTAAAGCAATGAAAATTATTGACTTTGATTTTTTATGATTATATTTAATAAATAAGTACATAATGTGTCACACTTTTTGCGGTAGAAATACGTAGTAAGACTTGTATCGTAAGTATAGCGTACTTTAGGATCGATGTAAGATATAAGAATTTAGGTATGAATAGAAATACACACCTTCATCTTTCTCCGTGGGTAAGGTGGAACCTGAAACTATCAGTAATACATTTTAATTTCGCATTGTGAATATGAATATGCGAATTAGTATTACCCAGTAGGTACTAAATCTTCCATGCGGGTTTATTTGTACATGCCCTTAGAGCTACGCTCGTATTCTCTACGCCCCTAAGGGGGCGCACCAATTACCAACCAATTGGTCAAGAAACATGGAGAAGAATGCCATTTTGTTTGGCATACCAATCTCAATGCCTATGGCATATCCTAATTAAATGTATATATCCATATAAATAGGGAATGATTTGTTTTGTAGATTTAACATTTCAAGCTGTTTTATTGATAAAAATCCATTCGGATTTGCTAAAAGCAGCTAGATTACACCTAAACACAGTTATTCATATCACGCATGCTATTTGGTCTTGAACATAGGTCGTCGGAGGGAAAAATGCATGCTTTCTCGCTTAAAGTCCGCGTGGCTCTAAATACATATTATAATAAAAAATATCTTCATTGATAGATGCAGTTAATGATATGATTAATGACTAACACCATTGGAAAAATATTTTGTTTCTTCATTCCGTTACTATACAATAGAACTAGATTTCATGCTGTCATAGTTACGTACAAAGTGTTAACATAGTAACTGTTAATAAATAATTAAACCAATCATACTTATTGGATAATTCATTTTTATCAGGGGTGGTGACGGTGCGGATTCTGAAATCGTTATTATCAATTAAAATAAGCTAATCAAGTAAATATTTTACACATCGAAAATTATTGATTTTATTTTTTTATGTAGTAAAACTGCCATGACCCTAATTTTGACGTTTATTTTGCTTCAAACATACAAATGTCTGAATATCAAATATTTGAAAGAAGTACGTCGTATAAAGTCTTTTGAAGACGTTTTATCACAATCTGTACCTAAGCGTAGATAAATAGAGAGACACTAACAAAACAATAAGCAAGTAATCATACCCATATCTGATGTCGAATCGGTAGCGTTTGTTGCCTCTGTAGTAGGTTCTGAAATTGTAAAAAAATCAATAATAATGAACGTGCTTTTATGAAACTTATATTTCTTTAGGGACGTAGAAGGTAACTTAATTTTTTTTAAAAAGGTTTTGAGACTTGTGAAGACACAATAAGCAGTTAAAATCGTGGCATTTTACAGAGCCTAAGCGTATCCATTTCAAACAGTAAATACTTTTCCTATCACGTTTACTACTTTTCCTATCACGTGTGCCAATTACATGCGTGACGCAGTAAGAGTACGGTGGAATTCGAACATACGAGTGAGATACCCACGCGCTACATAAACATGCGTCATTAAAATGGCTCTAGTCATTTGCAAACTAAGCTAAGCCCTTGTTTCTTTGATTTTGAGTCTCTTATAAATTTATTTTATATTTGTTTATCAAATCGTGTATCGTCGAATTTTAGAGTCTATTACTTCATTGAATTTTAAGTTTTTGGGCAAATTAATTTCCTCGCAATATTTTCCTTCACCTTAAAATAACTGATAGTTATTTGAAAAAGTCAAATTCGATTTGAATTTAGCACTCGAAGGAAGAAGTTCGCTAAAAATATTAAATAATTACCTGATCCCGAGCCAGTTTCAAATGTAAATTCATCTTCACCAGATCCTTCTGTAACAAATAATACTATTTAATAATTTTAGGTTATTGACCTATAATCTAACTTTAGATATGTGTTAAAAACGTTAGAACTGGGCAGTGCTTCGAGATGCACTTTATTCTAGATGTACAGTAAATCTACTGTATTTTAAACATTTTTACAGTATACTGTAATGTTTCATTACAGTATATAGTAAAATATTTTTTCGAAATTTGTTAGAGGATTGACCTTATTTGTCGTCAAATTGCATAGAAAGTTGTTATTTACTGTAATTTTGTACAAAATATAGTATTTAGTAGGAAACACTGTACTTTTTCATGATCTTAAAGTACTGGGACTGGGTATTGCAATACAGACATAGTGCTTCAGTTTATATTTAATCGCTTTTCGGATCACATATCGATAATAGTATCAGTATTTTTTACTCTCCTTCCCCAATCGCATAATGTTCAATCCAGTAATGTTCAAAATTAATCGATAAATATTATTTCATCGCGAATTAATAAATAATTAACTGATATAATATTTTTGTATTGATTTACTTTTTAACACTATTTTTCGCAATTTCATACTGTTTCTTGAAGTAAACAAAAACATAAATATGTGTGTAATTCACTCACGGCAGAAGTGAAACTTAATAAAAATTACTTTGCATATACCAAAATTGAGATCTTATATAAGCTGCGAAGTAAAATCGTTAGCGTGATTTAGAAAGAGGTGTTCCGCCATCTTGTTGTGCCGACAACTATGATTACTACGATTCTAAAAAAAATCATTTTAAAAATAGGTAATTTTTGATCCTTTGATTCTCCTCCCCCAGGTGAGATTTGGTTATACTCCCTCCCCCCTGAAAAGCCTCACGTGATTAATGAATGCCCCTTTATGTGCTATTATGAAAAAAATACACCGCAATTAAAATTAATATTATAATAATATTTGTATATTGAACATCTATTATTAGGTATATTCAATACAACAATTGTATAATTTGAATGCTCACCTTCAAACGTTGACGGGCTGTCACTGAACATCATATCCAACTGAAAGCAGAAATTTTATTAGTACTTGTAATAATAACCATAAAATGTATAATTTAGTTTTTCTAATACTACAGGAATGATAAGTGCCAACTGCGGCTAATGTAGCCATCGCTATCGAAATTTGTGTATGAGGTTGGACACCGATGCGATACTAGTCTTTAGCAGGGATGTTGCGGATATGTGCATCCGCATCCGCAAATGCGAAGCTTTCGCGTAAATTTGAATGTCCGTATCCGCATCCGCGGATAATCGATGCGCATGTTCATGCGGATGCGAATGTAACACAACTTGCGACGAGTTGTTTCTTGTTAATAATTTATTTCCTGTTTGTTTGCGCTATGGATTACTTATCATATAGATAGATATTTTGAGTGTTATTGTGCTATAGCATAAGAACTTAAACATCCGCATCCGTATTCACATCTGCGGATGTGAAAACATCAGCATCCGCAACATTCCTGCTTTTTAGTACTAAGTGTGAACCCCTCCTCTTTGTGTTTCTCACTTATCACACCGTTCAAACCAGAACATAACAGCGCCTAATAATATAAGGTTCTCCTATCTTCGAAACAATCAATCAAACAATTTAGTGTGCGTTAATACCGTGTTTTTATTATTACTTCGAGTTTTTTGTGTGTGTGTGTGTAATTGTCATAGACCAGTAAAGTGTAGGCTAAATTACATAAAAAACGACCACTTTAGTTCCTATTAGTGGTTGGCTTTAGATAGAGCCCCTGTTCTACATGGAGTATGTTACAAATATCCATAAAATGACACTGACCACTTATTGTTAAATAGACTGGATACTCGTTTGTTACTCTGATCTTATAAAAATATCAAGCTATCAAAATCAAATGTATAAAATTAAAGGGTACAAGAGTAAACAGGGCATGTATTCGATATTTCTGATTTTACAATATTACCTCGGTAGTTTTACTTGTATCGAAGTCGGCCTCGGCTCCCACTTCTTCGCCGTCATCTTCACATTCATCATAGTCATAGTAATAATCGTCCATTATTGGTGTAGACTTCGAATCAACTGGTAACATTTCATCTACAACAAATATAAACGGTAAAACTTATTTCTTTCACATAAAATCCTAATTAAAGGATCTGACCTGTCGTGTACATCTATAGGTGCAGCTAAATTTGATTGTTCGCATGGCAATCGCCATACTGTATGTATTTTTGCGCCATCTGTCATACATTGTCGGAACTATTATGTATCGAACAAAACTAAGCTGGCTGGACTGTTAATTCGATATAGTGCGGGGTACTGTTCGTAGATAGCGTTATTTTCATTATGCTATATGTAAATTTCATTATGCTAGTTCCTGTCGCAATCTTGACTTTTATTCATATAACTTATACGAACACGACGTTTCACATCTGCCAGTCGTCCCGTGATGGTGAACATTTTTATTTTAGGTTTATAGGTCAAATAAAGCTCTAATTCATAATTTATAATACGCCATTTTAGAAAATTCTGTGGTGATTATATAAATTCGTTAAGAATACATAATAATAATTATAATTATTATCTGGGATTCGAACCTCGAACTATCGATGAAAAAAAAAAAACACGCTTTCTACACTCATAGCCCCACACTAGGATTTTCTCCTGTGTCGTGGGTGCCATGGACACACAAAGACGAAT
>MOOZ01000529.1:533484-545616 GCA_002930495.1 Cecropterus lyciades | reverse complement strand
GATTTCTGTCTGACCGGGGATCGAACCCGGGACCCACTGCGTGTCAGACCGGTATGGTGACCGCTCCGCCACGCGGGTCGTCAAATGAAGAGTCAGAGTTTCAACTATTAGGCTTTATCACGGCTCTGGAGAGATGTGTGTAATTTCACAATCTATCATTCAGCTATCAGCTATCATTTGATGATCAGGATAATTTATTTACATACAAAGATATATCATTATTTCTTATATTTCTTCGTTAAGACTTACCCTCATTACACGGGCCCATGTTGCAGGACTGCAGGAGTGCCGGAATGGACGGTTTATGGCAGGTCTGCACCTCTTGATCGCCGATCAGGCACATAATTTTTCGAGTTTGTTCACCACCTCCACATTTCTTGTTACACTGAATGGAAGAAATAAGACCTTAGTATATTTAGTATCAAAAATTGGGAAAATGTGATTTTTTTTTGCTGTAATATTTTACGAATTCCAAATGCATTAGACAGAAGAGTGCTATGATGTAAGAAGAAGTGCTATGGTGTCGTTTACACTGCAGGATCAGCAGTGCTGCCACTTTCAAACTACAAAAGGTATTAAAGTTATTTATAGGTACTACCACTGAGGTATTCCTGATGGTGTGCGCACAAACAATGCATGTGTTTGCGAACCACAATATAGGAAACACAACAAAGAAAACATGAATTCATTTTTTCATTCATGACGTCACGCGTGATAGAGTGGTCAACATACCGGTCTGACATGCAATGGGTTCCGGCTTCAATCCCGCCCAGACAGATATCTGAATGATGATTTTGGGTTTCTGTTCTGGGTCTCGGTGTTTGTACATGTGAGCGTTGTTTTTGTGTGTAAGAAGTGTAGAAAGCGTCATTCAATATAATTCAATATAATATTATCAACATTAATTATAAATTTTGAGGGATGCGTTTGGACGTGATTTTCTTATTTGACCCTTACCTCCGTCCATGGTCCAGCAAACCATTTGGCAGGGCATTTTTCCTCAGGAACCTCGCAAGGCTTAGTGTCTCTATACTTTGTCTCCTGATCGCACTTGTCGTCCTCCACTACTACAACTGACGAACCATCGAACACACCGCAGAAGACACGACGAGATTGTTCTCCCTTGCCGCATTCAACTGAACACTGAAAATGTATGTAAGTTAAATATAAAAAAAAAACAATTGAATTGAGTACCTCTTCCTTCTTTGGATTTGGTTAAAACCTGGCTGTCGATGGATTGTGGTAATCCTCCGCGCTTCTTCACGCCCATTTGTTTTATAAGATTGTTGAAGTTAACGCATGCAGTCCACTTGATGTAAAGTGGACATACTGAGTATGGACATCTGTAAAAATCTTTATAGACAACAGAACTTCACAAGAACTGCTTCACGCTAAAGGTAGCTGTGGTAATACCTCAGAATTCGAATAATATTTGTTCTACCACCGGTTAATTTATATTGTTTGTATTTGTGTATTTATATAATCGAAGTCAGCTTAACTCGGCAGCGGCTTGTGTGATTCTCAATCCATCTACAAAGTTAAGCAACTTCCGGCGCGGTCGGAAGTTGGATGGGTGACCAAATTTAACTATTTTTCCATTATTTTTATTCATTGGCAGCATAGTCAAAATGTAGCGACCGTTATAAAAAAACAGTTGACAAACATAACCTATTTTATAATGATGATGATGATTATAAGTTAAGAAAACTCCACTTACTTTTCCCCACTGCGTAGCGTACCACTGTGCTTCACATTTTGGTAGCTCAGACCGGTTGCAGGGCTCTTCCAGTACCGGCACCGGGTGGTAAGCGCACAGCTGAAAGTCGACTATCGTGCGGTTCGCCGTTGCACACTTGGCCAATCGCGTTCGGCTTTTGGAGAGACACGTGTCACACTAAAATGTTAAAAGAGATTTAAATCATGAGAAATGTGAAAATGAATATGATGATACTGTATGTGTGATATGTGACTTTACTAAGTCAATAAATCTATTAATAAAATAAATTATTTTTTATTAAACGAGGTAAATAAAATATTTTTATGTATTATGTTATGTTGAATTAAATTAGTAAATTTATATTACGCGCCAATTTATGACGGGAATATAGTGAAACTTATTTATTTAGGTAAGAACTTTGTAACATTGCTAAATGATTTTATAATCTCAAAGTCACAACAGTGAAAATTGTCCTTATCATATTCTCTCTTGGAAGATCTTTTAAATTTAAAGTCTAAATTTAAGTATATTCTACTACTATATATTTTACTTTGCTATCTTACGTTTAGTTAACTTGCCATACAATTTACATAGAATAAAAAATTGACATATTTTTTAGAATAACAGTTCGAACGAGAATAAGTAGCAGAAATTCGTATTAAAAATATTTTATTACGGCCGGAACTTACGCCAGACCACTCAGAGAGCAACCAATCGATGCCACTGCAAGGGTGGAGGTTGCAGGGTTGTTCTGCGGACGGTTTCTCCTCACTGCACAGCTCGTCGTCGAAAACTTGCACTCGTCCATTAGTTTTGGTGTGACACACAACCTGTCGAGTTTGTTTCCCTTCGTCGCAGAGTTTGTCGCACTGAGAAGACAACCATGAAAAATTATTTATTTGAAATGACAGACTAAGACGATTAGTGATATAATAATAATGATTTAATTTTATAAACGTATGTAAAAACTTATATTTTAAATAAACAATATATCAAATTATATAAAAAGTTGCATCCAAATTAATGTCCCTAGGATGAGTTCCCAAAATGCTGGCAATATTAACTCGTTGGCCGAGATATGAGTCATCTCTCTGGTTATTCGTTGACTCAAAAATAGATACAAGTAAATAAAGTAGATACAATGAAAAAATGTATGTACCTACTTAGGATGATAAAAAAATATTTATTTTACTTAAGCAAAAAAATCTATTCACGGCTGGCCTTTAAGGAAAAGGGTTTGTAAATTGACATCAACATAACTTGGAAATCGTCTTAGGTCAACGAATGAATTAAAATCTACTGGAGATTGCAGGATAGGGGCATAAGTATTATACTAGACTAAATGATTTTTGAATATAAAAGTAGGTAAGTATATCCAAAAAGTGTTAATAACGAAGATGAATGTTTGAATTATTATTGTTAATTTTTTTATTTATTAAAGTAGCAAACGGGCATGCAGTCCACCTGATGTTAAGTGATACCTGCCGCCCATGCCCATCTGTAAGCAAATTCATATAGATTAGGGGGCTTATCTGAAGTCGATCACAGATGCGTTGCTACTAACGCCTCATGTATGGTCGCCTCATGTATAAGTGAGCTGGCAACCATCGCCTTTCCAACGTAACGCATGAACTGCTTCATGTCAGAAATAGGTGTAGCGATAGTACCTTCCCGGTCGAACTACACTGGTGCTACCGCATGTCTAATCAATTGTGTAATCTTCTTGTGAAATGCAAATTGTAGCTAAATACGTACATAAATATGTTCGTATTTACTATGTAATGCTTAACGAATATTATATCATAAAGACACCAGACTATCAAGAAAGTGTTCACATGTACTTACCGGTTTCCAGGGACCCGTGAACCAAGTGGGACACGTGGCATTCCGGTTGCACTCTTCGTACAGGTTCGGTTTAAGCTGGTTAAAGCATTCCTTGTTCGAAACTGTAGATGCAAATCTGAAATTCGCTCTGAAAGAGACATGGGCGTTAGTCTACTCTTATATTCTTAATGTATCTAGTTTTTGAATAGCAGTGTAAAGCGTTTCTGGGTCCTAATCGGTAACTTAGTCCAATTTAGTTTTCAGGGTAAGACTCTGATGGGATTGAATAATGATGTCTTTGGACTTCAGTGGCCAGTTACCTTCACATTGGGAGTTGTATTCATGTTTACTACTGCCATATGATTATGAGTGTTACTTGTAAAAAACCATACCTATTTGTGATGATTTTCTCGCAGCGGACTTCACGTGACCTGGTGCCATCTTCGCCACATGGTTTGGAGCACGGACTCCAAGGTCCCTCTACCCAGCGTGGCTCACAGGGCTGGGTGTTACAGGTTTGGTTTGTCGCGGGCTTTAGCCCAGCTTCGCAGAGGTTCTCCTCCACTAGCTCCAGATCATCTCGTGAGCGACAGCTCACGTTACGTGTTTGGAAACCTATATAGTAAATTAATTATATTACAAAGGTTTTAGGACGTTTTTTTCGCACCAAATCTACATCAGTTTATCTATTGTTGTTGCAATTCTTTAGTGGTTTTAAGGATATGGTAAAGTATTTTTTTATATGCCACTTAAATATAGTTAACGCTAATACTTCAAGAGCGATAACTTCAATTAGAACTTCTTTTATTTCAGGAATTGGATTGCATGCATCTGGTAACCTATTCGCTTTTTGGAATTAAAACAGAACTTCGGCATTTGCGTCTCCTGATAACACATGCAATCACAAGTTTACAGATCTAGAATAGAATTTATTTATTGATAATATTGTCTACCTGGCCGAGTATTCCAAAGACTTAGCGTACATACAGGGAAGTCTTGAACTACGTGTAGCTACCTCTTAGCATACTCGATAAATGAAAAAATCTTTAAGGATATATTTTTATGTTGACCAATTTCGGACCTCCTTCCCGCAATTAAAATAATGCATGAAAAAATTCAGAGACTAACCGTTTTTTCGTTGCCGACCGTCACTGTTGGACTCCTCCCTCAACAAAGCTATAGGTATGCAGGTCTTTAAAAGTCATATATTCTTACCTCCTCCACAACTGTGGGAGCATGGCGAGAATTTATCGAAGACCCAATCATATCGTAGCTCCGGTCGGGGCGCCATGTCACTGGGGAGGCTGTATTCGTATCTTACACCTACATTATCTTCTTGTAAGAGAAGCTGAAAACATATTTATAGTATACGACTTTTACGATGATAGATCTTTTTGGTTCAACTGTACCTCAACTCTATCTCATCTATTGATAATTCATTCATCAGTTACTTGAGGTTTACTGCTGAACATAGGTCTTCCGCAATGGAGAATTTTGCCAGTAGTCACCGCGCTATGCATGCGTGTTGGTGACCGCAGTGGGTTTTGATAATATAAAGCAGATTATATAAAGGAGGCTGCCCATCTTTTATATTTGGTCCTACGGTATCCACTTCAAGGGAGCGAAAGAGTCAAATTCAAGTCTGACCACACGGTATCTAACCAGAAACTATCAATTAAAATTCTACGGGTGAATTATAAGTTCTGTTTTATTCATGTTACCAATTAGATTAAATTGCGTAAAATTAACTGCGAAGTTTTATTGCATTCTCTCACACAACAAATACTTACAGAAAGATATAAAGGTTCAGTTGTTGGTCCAATACAGCGCAGTTTGTCCGGTGCGGCAAAACCTTGTTGGTTACGCTCATAGTGCCACAGTGCACCCGCTATCATCAGAGTTTGAGGAAAATCTATGTGGTACTCTCCGTTCAGGTAGTATTTCGTGATATCTTTCGCTCGTAGTGCTGTGAATATATTTGTAAGAATGTACTTCAAGAATATTTTACAGTTGTATCAAGCCGTCAATTCAAAATAAAGAGCTGCTTAGAAATTCAGCATGGGCAGACACGGATTCTCTATATATCAATAAAAATGCATAAATTGTTTATATGGAGCAAAGTTTGGAAGATAAACTGATTAACGGTTTTTAGATCAAACCTGAGTCAGGTTTGATCTAGAAACCTTTTTAAGACAACCTCTGACACACCTTATTTGTTGGATATATACGTAGTGTATAATAAAAGTGATTTAAGAATACTTAAGAAATAAAATGTCTTACCCAGGTAATTACTAGATGCCCTTATTTCTTCAATGAAAATATTTGTGGCTCCCTGTGGTATTAATAGTACATCGATGTAACCTGGAATCAAAACAAATATTAAGGTATTGTTTCTTTATAGTTATCGTTACTTAAAAATAATACTTTATTTTCGTTTGATTTTATTTAGGCTTTTTTACGACGCATTACGAGGGCCAGAGGACATTCGCTTCAAGCAGCAATACACTATAGTGAAATTATAAGATAAGACTTGCCATATATGCAAGTCTTATCTTATAAGGTCATAGAATTTCCCTAGAAATTGTAGAAATTTGTTAAAATTAGCCAGCTCATCGCTGACGCAAGTTCTACAGCTCCAAGCCATTGTTTCGGGGCTGAGCTGAATTGCGTTTTGTCCGTAAAGTAGCCTTTAAGTATTCAATGTATACATTAAATTAAATAATTTTTGGTAAGATTTGAATAACAAACCAATATTTTCTTAAAAGTATATTAAAATCGTAAAACGTATACCTCGTCTTAGATCTGGGTCATTGATTATTCCCTGCAATGTGCTGCAGTTAGTGCCGTTACCCCGGCACTCACGGCATTTGTCTTCACGTGCGTTCGAACCCAGCATCATGTCACAGCCAACAGGCTAACAGAAATACAGTTTGAATTAATGTTGAGAAATATTAATCACAAGTTCCACTTTCGATATCGCACGGTGAAAATAATCGAAATAATCGAATAAATCGCATTGCAAAATTTGTATCTTGTGGAAATAACAAAATTTTCTTACAATTTTGGTGAGTTTCTTAAAGTAAGATTATATTGTAAACAGTAATATTTTATTTGTATTGTATTTGTAGAACAAATTTTTAACTCAATTTTGTGAAATTTTGAGCTCGACCTTTTTAGTTCTCATTGTGTGAAACGACAAAGATTTATTAAAATATTCTAATTACTTTATTAACATCTGACAAAAATACGGTCCAATCTATCAGAACATCATATTGCTAATGAAATATGATGTATGACTCAATAGTTCATGGGATCGGAAACAGAAGTTATTCCTTTATTGCAGTCAATAACTATTGCTATAAAATCTAGTAGAGGATATTCTTCTATGTTTTATATATAACATAAAAATAGCAAACAAGCGTGCAATCTACCGTAAGTGGTCACTACCGCCCATTGACATCTGTAATCAACCTCAGATAAGATTAGTCTTGTCTGATGTTAGTGTCAGTTGCGTCGCTACTTCTGAGGACTAAGTAGGAATGCCTCGGATAAGTATGACGCTGAAAGACAAGTACTACACCTTCAGTATGAGATTACCTTTGTTTCCTCAATCTAATAATTATGTAAGATTTTGTCCATCATTGCAAAATATGACCGAAAACGTAAACAATGATTGTTTTGAGGAGACGTAATAAATTAATTCTAAAGGCACGGATTACAGTAGAGGCTTGCCTGAGGATGGTCATAAATGCGTCGCTATTTCGAGGACTAAGTTGTTGATGGATGGTCTTAAAAATAATACCTGACAAGTTCCATTGACGCACACATCGAATGACTCGTCGTTGCAGCGCGTGCCGTCCACTACCTTAGATCGCTGGCGGAAGTAGAACCTTTCTCCACGAGGCATGCAGTTTAGCTCGCAAGGGTTGTGCCCTTTCGTGTATGGGACCCATCTGGTAAGAATTAGGATAGCTTTAAAATAAGCAAGTGTTCAAGTACGTTCTTCTAACTAAAATGAAACATTAGCATCTTCTTTCATACTAGATACTAGAGCACATCTAAACTTCATCTTATTCACGTAAGTATGTGAACAAAGATGCTCGCTGTTTTGCACAAATAGCCGCTCAATTCAAAATTATTTAATTTAATGTTAAAGATATAGTCTATCCTAATTAAATTGATTATAATTGAAAACTTGGTGTTCTAACTATAACGAGGTTAATGACCTTTTGATATTAATTATTTTAACTTCATTAATTAGAAAGATAAAAAGAAAATTTTTTACAGGAAAGCCAAGTAAAAAGGAAACAATTAATTTTTATTTGGTTTCCCTGTAAAATTAACATTTTTGTGTTGTGTTATTCATGCAAAGCAACGAATTGTAAGAAGCCGCGTCATTTTGCTAAATTACTTAGTTATTTAAAGAAATGCGGTTAAAACAGTTCGTTTGACACCTTTGAGTAATGTACTCACGTATATTTTCTATTATCCCTGAACACCTGGTCGTCGAACTCAGCGCACTGCTCGGCACGGAAGTCGCCAGCGCCGTCAGGACAGTCTTGAGTCTGACAAGAAAAGTATTTCGTGTCCCCGCCTACACATAGAGCCTGCCCGTCTGAGCTGAAACCATTTACACAGTGCAACTATATACTACCAAACAGAAATTGACTAACTAATCAATCAATCACAGTAGTAATAAAATTTATATTTTTATATAATATGATACGTCCATACAGCCACCAGTCCATACAGCATGCAGTCTACCTGTTGGTAAGTTGTGGCTGCCCAAGAACATCTGTAATCAACCCCTCATAAGATCCTTACCTGAGTTTAGCCAGAGATGCGTTGCTTACTTGAGGAGTAAGTCGAAACGCCTCGGATGAGTACCTACTACGTCTTCTTTACCACACCCTACATACCAGATCACAGCAGCGCAAGACACAATGTAATGTTCTACTCTCTTCATGATTGAAATTGAAGTTTCTTTTGATAAAAGTAATATTATTAAGGTATCATTGATGAGCTATCTATCTTCCTTCATTGTAAATAAATATTTAATTTTGGTTTATTTACTTTTCTTGTTAATATTATATTCAATATTTATTTAGTTGCTATATACAGGTGTTGCATGTAACTATATTTTGTTTTTGTGAATTAATGGCTCGTTGTATAAAGTGAAAATTAATAAATCGATTTCATACTTATACGTTTCATTTTTCTCATATCGTTTCTAACATCACTTCATACATTTTGGATCTTATTCTTAAAGACAACTAAGATTTTGCAAATTTATACATATAAATTATTAAATTAAGATAGCAGTTCTCATATTATAAATGACATCTTAATACATACATATATTTGAAATGACGTCACATAATTTAGTACCCCCCCATCCCCTTGTCACACCATGTCACACTTCATTGACCTCCTCTCGCCCTTATCGTGTGACGTTAACTTATGGATGATCCCTTAGGGATCATATAACACAGTCCCTATGAGGGTCAATAACATATTCACAAATTAATACTATAGATTTCAGATATTCCTTACCTAACTTCTAAACATATTCTCTTCTGACTAGCAACACCACCTCCACAAGTCCTGGAGCAAGGCGATACCTCTCCCCACTCACCCCATGCCCCGCCTCCCTCTCCTCCTGGTATTATGTATGACGCTGGTAGAAAAAGACCAGCTCCCTGGCGCCTGTGTCGACTCCGGTGCCCATTTACCTGCAAAAACGGAAGAAAGTTTAAAAAAAATTAAAACTACAACAAATATTAACTAAGTAATGGGAAGTATGTAGGGGAAATCCGCTATGAAACGGACGGGTTTTGAAACGGAATATCCGTTTCAAAACGATCTCTTACGACGCTTCGAATCGATATCTTAAAAGTTTAAATAGAAAACATATATACCATTACACTACTGATCGTAGAAACACCCACAAAAATTACAGCTCTCGGCAGCCATTAGGTACTTTTGTTTACTTATCACACGTTTGTGAAACACCAATATTTTGTAAAAAATATTGTATATATATGAACTCGTATAAAATTCGATAATACTTGGCTACAGTTGTGATAGTCGTATTTGTTGTGACATAGACATATATAAGTATTGAGTTCAGTTATATGTTAAAAATACATGGAACTGAACTCAATAGTTATTATTTTAAATTTGCTTATTAAATTTATTAATGTCTTTGAGGGTAGATTTGCGGACGATGTCCATTTCATTGGACATCGTCCGTTGTTTTGAAACGGACTACCAATAGGTAACGGGTAGTAAACAATATGTGATTTGTTATGTCTTAATATTAATTCAGGAATATTTTTGTTCCTTACCTATATTGTTACTTAATTGAAGTCAAGCTTTTATGTTTATAAGATTAAGAAGTTAAAGTTATGTTTACAAGTTTAATTTTTATATTATTGATTTTTTTGTTTATTATATTTATTTCTGTTTTTATACCAAAGTATTTGCCTTGTTTATATATAGAATGAACCTCTTATGCCGTCAAAGCAAAGATAATGTGATAATATACATGTTTACTTGATTAAAAGTATTGCATCCCAGTGTCCGTTTCACAACACGTACTGTGTTATGAAACGGACATTATTAAGTTATAAAAAAAATCATAATATTTTTTATAATAAAGCTCATTTACCTAAAAAATGGTGTATTATTAATAGTATATTACCTGTGACTTTCTTAAAGATAGTTAATGACTTTGTAAGATTTTAACTACGGTATGTAAAATTACTCCAAAGTTAAATGTCCGTTTCGATTAAACTTTTATTCAAATTCCGGCCTTTATAAAAAAACACTTTGAAGACAATCTTTTTTGATTATGGTTTTAGGCCATTTGTAGACCTTTGATGTTACGAAGTTATCTAACTTAAAAGAAGTCTGATGTTCTATGATTGGAACTTTTTTATCGCGACAGACCGAAATTCACACCGAAAATCATTAGACCGAAATAACAAAATTGTGTAAGCATTTTGGAGACTTTATGTCTTTATGTGCGTCATATTAAAGGGACGTATCATTTATATTTGTTATTTTGAAGCAGGAAATTGTTAATATTTAATTCGCTAGAAAATACAAAACTACATTATTAGGAGAAGTCGCAAGCATTTAACTTAACTTTCCAAAATTTTGAATAGGGTCCCCCCTTTCGTTCTGACTATGCAATATAAACACAATAAAAATATAGAAACTTACTCATATTATTGTTCATATACCTCTGTCACAAGCGAGCAATAATCAAAGCCAGACACCATTCATTCAGTAAATTCCAATAATCAGCTATTAAAACGCGTCGGGAGTGAGCTGTTGATGTACGACAATTTCTACATACACACTTCAAAGAACTTCGCCTTGAATACTCGATTCTCACATACAAAATATTATCTAGCGCTGTCAAGTGTTTCCGATTGTGTGTGGCTCGATTAAGCTCCCTATACACTGACATGCGCGAAATAAAACATTGTAAACACAGAACAATATAATTATAGCTAAGACTTATGTATTATTGTTGTTATGTATGTGTAATTAAAAAATACCAACCTAAATTTGCCAGTCTATTTCTATCGATACACTTATTTCTGCTTAATAACAACAATGTTAAGCGCTGCCTCTGGTTGAAATAGTGTGGCAAGGAACAAGACAGGAGACTAATATGAAGTAGAATTGGAGATATATTTTAAATCATATTAAAATATGTCTTCAATTCTATCTGGTATCGATTGAAGATGTCTCTGAGAGCCGTGGTTATTTGACGACCTGCGAGGCGGAGCGGTCATCATATAAGTCTGACACGGTTTTCGAGTTCGAGCCAGACTGATATAAGACTGATGAATTTACATTTCTGTTGTAGGTCTGGGTGTTTGTGTATTCGTCTGTGTGTGTCCATGACACCCGTGATATAGGATAAATTATAGTGCGAGACTACGCACGTAGAAAGTGTTATTTATTTATTAATTTATTTATTTACCATCAAACGTAATACATACACGTTTGCTTGCCTGCTGATTTCTTTAAAAAATATTTTAAAATATGGTATAGAAATGGTCGTGCATCCTACACACAGCCTAACGCTTAAAATGCCGATCACCACGGGGACCATCCGCCAGCGATTTGAATAAATGTTTTGACGATAAACTACTTGTATAGTGCATTACGGGCTGCATGTTGCAACGGTCACTCCATATGAGAGCACCATTGTGTATGTACTGGTATATTTTTCTTACTTGCACACCTGTACGAGAAATAACAGACGCAGAGACGAAAAAATGTAGACTCTAAAAAATATTTTTCTTGTGACACTATCAGGTTTCATCGCTGAAGAGTCATTAATTACCTGCATCAGAAGGAGAGTGACGTTTTTCTAACGTGCGAGTATGTATGTCCCATTCTTTGGCACGAGCTACAGCCCAAACGGCTTGATGGATGATGAAGAATGTCATCGGAATCGTCTCAATTTGCAAAGTGACGTATGCTATATACTTTTAAAAATGACGTCTGTAAATAGGGAAAATGTATGGGTGCCAAATGAAAGCTAGCATTCAAAATATTTCGAGTATCTC
>MOOZ01000529.1:477228-487844 GCA_002930495.1 Cecropterus lyciades | reverse complement strand
TTAAAAAAAAAATTTTTTTTTTTTTAGCGTGAGGCAATTCCAACGTTTCGGTGGAAGGGTGTGGTGGCCGTCTCACATTCAAATGAGGCGACCATCTTAGTTCTCGGGACTAGCAATCCAATTGTGATTGACTTCAAATAGAAATCTTGTTCTATATGAAGTTGTTTTGTCAATGGGCGGCAGTGACCACTTACCTTCTATGCGACTCGTAATCGTGACGGAAATCGTGACGTAAATTGTTATTATCGGAAACTATTTAAACTTATTGGGTATTTTACACTCCTTTTACAAATTATGATAGAAGATCCACGGTACTTAAAATCCAAATCAAACAAAAATAATAATAATTTGCAAAACAAAACACCTACTTTAAGTAGTACAATATATTTTTAGTACAATAAAGAGTATTATTATTATTATTATTATTATTATTATTATATTCCGAGAAGTAGTAAAACAATAGAATGAAATCTAACAATACTAGTAGAAAACTCGTTCAGAGTACGCAATATTCGTAACAATCTCCTTAGATTCATGTTATCCTGGTATTTGAGAAGACTTGTTACGTCACGGCAGGCTACGTTTTCTTTTTCTTAATCACTTTATCTTTACGGAACTAAACTAGATAAAATGAGATGAGATTTGAAAAAATGTTAATTGATGTATTTTTTTTAAATAATTGTAATGGATAAATTGTTATTTATCAAAACGATTGAGAACTTGCAAGCAACATCGAAACGAACTAAATAAACCAGACGATACTAACATATGAGCTAAGTTTCCGATCCACTTTACGTAATACGATTATTCTGCTATTAGTTTAAACAAGCTGTCAGGTATGCGAAGATTCATTGAGAATGTAGGCAGAAACCAGGTACGGGTGCAATGTACCTATTTTATAGAACAAGGTTGTTAGCTTTCGTGTTCGCTACAGCTATCGATTACGCTTAATGGGATAGCGAAAAGTAGGTAAGATCAGGGAGTGGTTTCAGTGTAAAACTGAAGTATTACAAACTAGCTATTTATAAACGCCTATCATTTCAAAATATGGTATATCTGTCTATCAAAAATAGAGAATTAATTTTATTATTACACCCTTTTTTACATATTAACTAGCTGATCCGGAAACGTTGTTTTGCCATAATTTATTAAATTACTAAAATGTCTATTAAAAATAGGGGTTGGTGATAAAAGGATAAAAAATTAGGGTTGTATGTATTTTAAATGCCACATTATAGAAAAATAAAAAAATAGAATGTCCAAAAATAAAAATAAATGTTAAGGGTGAACAACCCTTATCACTTATGTGTATGAAAAATAAATAGTAGCCGATTCTCAGACCTACTGAATATGCATATAAAATTTGGTAAAAATCGGTAGGCCGTTCCGGAGGAGTAAGGTAACATTTCTTACAAGACAATAATATGAATAGATTTAAAAAAAAATACCAAGAGCTACATCCAATTATAATTAAAAATTATCACGATTCATCTCCAAAGTCTCATTTGGTGATATATCGCACAGTGAGAATAAAAGCGACCCAATTCAAAATTCCGTCAAATTGAGTCAATTACTTAAAAATACATACTTTTAGAACCTAGTTTATCGTCTAGCGAATTAAAAGGTAAAAAAACACTGTTAATTTAAATTCGTGGATGCCATGGACACACAAAGACGAATACATAACCACCCAGACCCAGAACAGAAATCTAAACTCATCATTCATGTCTGTCTGGCCAGGGGTCGAACCCGGGACCCATTGAGTAATAGACCGGTATGGTGACCGTTCCATCACATGGGTCGTCGATAACTAAATACTAACATTATTTTGTAATTTCCAAAAAATGCGAATTTTGTATTAAGACCCTTTTATTTTTACCATGCGTTCAAAACTTTGCATGAGCTTTAAGCTCTAAAGTTAAGCTTCGCATCCCCAGTGACCTACTTCATTCTATACACATTGCAGACGGCGCGATGTTTATTTACTCTGTTTCCATAAAAACTACTAGTTTAAGTACTGTGGATTCTGCGAACTCCCCATAAATATCTATCGAACATTGCTCGGGCTAAGTCCATTTCATGTAACTATTAATCGTCTATTTTCGTGCACAACTACATACTTGTAAGTACTGGGTTGAAAAACTACACGTGTCTGTGTGGCGTGACGTTTGAAGCCGATAAACTCTAATATCTCACATATTAGTCTTGTGTAGTTTACGTAAAACATTTTTCTGTTTACAACCTTTTTTATAAATTTCCGTAGGCTAGAAAATTGGCTGCAGGAATCATATAACCAGTCAAAAATAACGGTTTTATATTCAATCTTAAAAGAATCGATAAAGTCTGACAATCCGCTAACTATGGTTATCCTGGTAAACAGTAAAATAAAATGTTTAAAAAACATCGAGATTTTCTTCAATACCTACTATATTTTTCTTGTGTGCTCTTTTATTTGTATTGTAGACCAGCATGATGCAGCTATCATTATACCGACTTTATTAAACTAGAGTACGCTTCGATGTCCGTGCATTCTTTTTCATTTTTATCAGCGTCAAATCTTTATATTGAATTTTAAACCAGTCAACCCCAACCGATTGAGCTAAAATTTTGCAAATACACTTGCCTCGGATTAGCTTAATTATATCATTCCAAATCTAATATGGGAAACGTTCTAAAGTGACGGATCATATTACTTTAAGCATATCTATGATATAGGTATCAAATGATAGGTTTTCAGAGAAGTATAAGAAAAACAAAAGTTACTAAAAAGCATATTTTTAAAACCTTTTTTGTAAATATGAATTTATTAGCAATTTTAACAGCATTCCTACCGTAACACAAACATCATTCAAACGACGAAACCAAGAATCATCAGTTATACTGAATTAAATAAAAGTGAGGCCAATTACAAATTTGGAAAAAACACAAATGACTATAATTGACACCAATGACGTAACAATTTTAAAAGATCTTAAATACCATTAATAACTAAGATATAACTGAGATAAAAATGCAACTTGTTTACTGCTGACCTGTTAACCCCTAATGTGGTCTCGATGTATATTTCGTAAATGCAGTCGGAGGTGTTCTTGTCCCCGGCAATAGTTTACAGAGATTATTATATACATATATACTTATGTATTTGAATGTGAAGCGAAAACTTACGATCCCCTTTTTACAAATACTGCGCGCGCGATGTGTGAGATTTGATATAGTCAATAAACTTTGACTTTGTGGAGATGGAGTTCGAATAAAAATACTTCTATATAATATTTGTTATAAATAAATTAAATTAAATGCAATAAAACATAAATCTAACATTACTGAAATAAATATTTTTGTTAAGTTAAAAACTGTCTCGTACGTTTTATTTGAATTGCATTTTTGGTGACCGCTAATAGCAATATTTATGCGCACTTCCGGGTTTTTGAGGGCATGTTAATCGACCATTAATGAGTGTATGAATATGTATGATAACTTGAAATATAGTCGTCCAATACGTCTATTCTATGTACAATCCACATAATATATGATTTTAGACTAATATTATCGCAAAATTGATACATTTTAATATGTTACGGGTAGTCACGACATGCGGTTTTGAATTTATTTTTGCCGATATTTCGACCCAGTTACATGGATCGTCACGGCGAAACTGTGGTGGCGGGTAGAAACCGTTGACAAGCACTAGTGATAGATTAACCTATCTACCCTACATCTAGTTCGTTTTTAGGTTCCATATCACTACACACAATACTAACTGTATCCTTACGCAGTTAGTGTACATATTTCTCGTTCGTTTATTCAAAAGTAATGCTAAAGAGAGTTCACGAGGCAAGCATCGCTTACGAGTTGCCAATTTGCTTCCTTTTGAATAAGAGTTTGACGTGTTCGTAAAACTTTACTGCTTACTGTAAATCGCACATAATTCAAAGATCTATAACTTCTTGTGAAGTAGCATACGCATACGAGTATTATGATGCCGCTTAATTTAAAATGACAGGAACAACGTATATTACTGTGGGACCAACATTACGAGCGGCTCAAATCTTTTAACTTTTGAATAACACGTAACAAGCATAATAAGATGCACGTCAGACCCTATCACTAATTCTGAAAGTGCACGGCGCGCGACCTCTAATAATATTTCTTCCACATTGCGCAATAGTGAGGTACTTGCGTCCCTAATTTTATCGAGTTGTGAGTAATGATTATGGTCCATTACATCGAGACGCTCAAATTGCCGATTAAGGCGCATGTCGACAGAATTTTAAATTAACTTAAAATTTTGTTCACACAACTTTGAATGCGATTCACATTTATACCTTTATCTTTACGGGCTATAAAACGTAATTGAAGATCCGTTAAATATTCTATTCTCATGTCGTGTGCTTTTAGGTCTGGTTTGTTGGTCGTAGGACGAGATAATAATAACTATTAATACATATAGTCACAGTTTTGTATTAAAATCGATATTATGTCTCGCCATGTATTAAAATCTCATTAGAACACACAAAAAACGGTCTATCTTGTAAACATAAATTTACATAAAGTTTGTGTTACTAAAATATATCTTAAGGCCAATGCTCTATTGTTTGTTTTAGCTTGAGAACATTTTTGTAGGGCGGGCATTCTTATTATCAGGGACAGTGCAAAAAATGAACTCTCGAAGAGGAGCATTCAGTGTTGTTCTCTTATTTTATCGATAAAATTACTTAAATTACTACCCATAACACTCATTTTTTTTTTAATATTTCTGAGAGTTATCTGAAAGTTCGAGGTTAAATAGTAATATTTATTTACAAATTCATGGATTCATATAACATAAATACAAATATATTTGCCAAAATACTTTTAAACTAAGAAACCAACATTGTTCGTCAATTAAACATCTACTGCTTCTCGGAATCTTCATTAAGTACTACAAAGTACTACAAATTACCTTACGACACTTGAGCGTTTATATCGATAAAATTGTGACACGTCCCTAATACAAGCGTATTCAACATATTCCTTCTCATTATCTGCGGGGTGTTTGAGTTACTAATTAAATTCGAAAGATGTTTTAGGAATTGCTTTTTTATTTATTACATATTAGCTAAAGTGTATTTAGTAACATATTATTATGATATCCGAGTGTTAGATTTACTTAATAACTTTTATTTTTATAATACAACTTTACAACGCTGTATTATTGCCTTTATTTGTTATGCGCTGTGTTCTGGTCTGAAGAAAGTAAGAGAGACACACATAAGTATGTCTCTCTTACCGAAGTATTCGAATTTAGTCCTCAGGGGTTGCAACGCAACCTCTCGTAAGGTCTTACCTGGGGTTAATTACTGGTGTCTATGGGCGGCGGATGCCACTTACCATCAGATGGACTGCATGCTCGTTACTTATATGTGTTAAGAAATTTGTTAAATTACTCACGCAGATTATTACGAGTAGACTTATTATAAGTTGTAGAGAATATTTGAATAAATAAAACAAGAAAAAATCCCTATACGCTGCTTATACTATTATTGATACCTACGTATACATGTATTTATAAATTATAAGCCTTAAGTTGCTTCCTTTTACAAATATGTACTTCAAAATAAGTACCCACAAGTTGATTTTGCTAAGGAATGTTGATTTAAACAAAGGAGAGCAGTAGACCCCTTATTAGCAGAATAAAAGCATTGCTTACGAGTGTAATCATGCAACCATCTGTCAAAAATTCCCACGGAAAATTGTGATAATATTTTTTTTATACTGCAACTTAATTTTGTCGGGTCAGCTAGACGCGCCAAACGTTGTTTTGCCATATAAATGAATAAATTACTAAAATGGCTATTAAAAAGGGTTGGTTGGGTTATAAAAAGGGTAAAAATTTAGGATTGTATGTATTTTAATGCCACATTATAGAAAAAATAAAAACATGAATGTCCAAAAATTTGAAAAAAAATGTTAACGGTGAACAACCCTTATCACTTAGGGGTATAAAAATAGATAGTAGCCGATTCTCAGACCTACTGAATATGTATATAAAATTTTGTAAAAATCGGTAAAGCCGTTTCGGAGGAGTAAGGTAACTAACATTGTGACACGAGAATTGTATATCTATACTAATATTATAAAGCTGATGAGTTTGTTTGTTTGAACGCGCTAATCTCAGGAACTACTGGTCCGATTTGAAAAATTCTTTCGGGGTTAGATAGGCCATTTATTGAGGAAGGCTATAGGCTATATATTATTGTCGAAACTTACGCGGGTGAATCCGCGGGGCGCAGCTACTATAAGATAATACCAATTTCATAAAAATACATGTCATACGAAATAAAAGTAAAAGTATCACATGTTTTAAGCATACCAATGATATCTAACAATTCACATGGAGACAGACTATGGCCTGAAACTCTCAACCTCAACCTCAAGATATGTGCCTAGCTGTGGGACAATAATGGGTTGACGGCAATTTAACAGGCGACTAACAAAATTTAAAATGTTACTTAATTTTCTTTAATCACAGATCTCCGTCAAAAGATTTTCAAATCGTCAGAATTTTTAAAGAAACAATGGGATCTGTCAATCGATATCCTTCAGATTTTATCACCAATAATATTGATACGTTAACCCCAAGGAATTGATTGACATCGATGACATTAATGCAACTTGAAATTATGCATTTGCGTTAACGTAACGTGAATGGGAGACATAATAAACTTTACGATACAAATAGTTTACGATTATGGAAAGCGAGAGTTAAACCCGCGTAAGGCCTAGGTCAGTGATTTTCAAACTGTGAACGATTATAAGTGGTTGCGAGGTCCCTTGAACATTTTCATAAATGTATTTTGTCTACTATTTGGAAAAAAATATCTGTTTCAATTAAAGAATATAAAAAAATTTGTGCAGATTTGATGTTTGTAATATAATAAAATACACGTTACAAGCAGCGTACGGTAAGGAGTCACGAATACATTATACATAGTAAAGTTGCCGTGGTATAAAAAAGATTGAGAAACACTGTCCCAGGCTATAAACATGATTGGTGCTGGCCCTAAACACCTGAATTGCCATTGTGGCACAAACAAAAGGTTACAGCGAAAATGTGCAAAGGAAAGTCAGGAGTGAAATGTTATTTCTGTAAATAGATAGAAAGGTGAAGATTTTAAACGCACATGTTTGTGAGATATGCATAAGTCTGATATTACAACCATAAACTAGTAAAATTGTTATAAAACATTAAAACAAAAAACCCGACTGCTTAAAACGATTTTTTTAATCATACTGATACATTTACCACTTAGTAGGAGATTTCGTCAAAATAGTTAAGTAGAAATAATAAAATATATGTATTTATAATGGTCTATTTACTAAATTTCATTTGATACCCATATCGTCGTGATAATAAAAACGTCATCACTCCAAACTTCCAAACGGAGACGATTCTAATGATATGTCTACGTCACACTCCGTCAAGCTATTTAAGCTGTGTAAGCTGTAGCGCGTGCGAAGGAAATGGACAGACAAACAAACAAATAAACAAGCATACATACATACGCTCCTTCTGACGCAGTCGTGTAAAAATCATAAATAAGCAGATAACACGGCTCACTTATATATAAGGCGACCATTTCAGTCCTCGGGAGTAGCAACGCATTTGTGATCGACATCAGATAAAACCTCTGTTCTGTGTGAAGTTGCTTACAGATGTCCATGGGCGGCAGTAACCACTTACCATCAGGTGGACTGCATGTTCGCTTGCTACTTCAGTCTGATAAAAAAAATCAAAACACTGTTTAATTGAGTCATCGTTATCGAATCATTGATAAAACTCTAGTAAATTAAGAACATAAGCTTTAATCTTTAGACTATAGCCAAACCTAATGGCGATTACTACGGATGAAAATCTATTTAAAAGAGGCTTATGTTCAGCATTGCATATGAGGTGAGGTTTTGTAAAGAGGCAGAACTCTATGGTTCGCTTCCGGAAGCATCAGCGCCACATCTATTTCAGCCTAATAAAAGCAATGATATTGCTGTGTTCTAGTCTAAATGGCGTACGGGAGATACTTATCCGAGGCGTTCCAAATTTTTCCTCAGGGGTAGCAACGCATTTATGACTAACAGGTACGACTCAGATCTTTTCTGGGGTTAATTGCATAGGCAGTGACCACTTTATTACCATCAGGTGCACTGCTTGCTTGCTACTTCCATATTATAAAAAAAATACGTATGAAAATGATACCATAACAACTAAAAAGAGGAATTCCTTTCTACCACAGTCGCGTTCGTCACTATGTTTATAACCAAAACAGAAAAGATTTATTTTGAAAGAAATCTATGTTTATTTATCCAGCCGTTCGTATCTTAAACCACTGGAGGTGTATTCCGAAATCGCTATGTAGTTTTTTATGACGTGAATGACAAAAAAGACGTTTTACAGTGTAATAAAACGTTGAACACGAGAGACGCGTGCGCATCGCGGCCAGCAAGCGATTATGTTAATGGTATAAAATTAAAAGCAGATGCTCTGAAGATAGCCGTTTTGTTTTTATTGGTTGCGGTTCGCCTTTTTGGGCATTTATTGGATAGGATTACTATAATTTTTGAACGCTATGAAGCTTGAATGCAGAATTTGAGGACATAAGGTCACCCACCTTATGTCCTCAAATTCTGTGAGCTGATCCAATAGTAAGACATTGAAGGATTGACGAGCAAAACATTTCTAAAGATAAATTTATCTTCAATGACAGCATAATTAAAAAAAAACATTTAAAATTAGAGTCGACTTAATTAAATAAATAAAACTGTGTCTCTTCAAAAGTAAGTTCTGCAGTCACTGCTTTTGGCATTGTGTTGCTAACCGTAGTGTACGAATAAAGTTCTCACGTAAGGGTAAGGAGTATGAATGTTCCAAGAAAATCCGTATGCCTAAAAGTTCTCCACGATGTTTTAATAAATATAATGTTAAAGATTTTAGAGTTTAAATATTTTATGATATGTTAAATATTAGCGTTCAATTTTTTTTAAGAAAATGGTAAAAATTTAATGTGAGAGGTTTTAGAGTTATTTTTTTCAATATACTGAGAAATCATTTTGTGTTCAACACTTGTTATAAGGTACGTAATAGCTATAGTAATTGTATTTCTAACTAAAGACCACTATACACGCCATAAGGGTCCGTTAGTGACAAATTGCTCGTATAAGCTCATGACAGACCGCTACACGCAGCAATACATCGCAATTATTTTTCGATATGACGTAAAGTAATCAGTTAAGTCTATTAATGATTTATTTCCGCCTTACGACTCGAAGAACGACGACTAGACCGGTGAAAGAATCTTAGACGTGAGACGTAAGACTCAAAATATATTGTAGGGAATAAGACTTGAGTCATCAAGTCTATCTCATGAAGACATGTCATTTGGTCTTTATGAAGAGATCACACAGATCAAAATTGATTGGTGATGTGACGTCGTGAGATGCACGAGTAATATTAGCTTCGGACCGTGGGAGCAGTCATTAACTAAGATGCATTCGCGCTTTAAAAGCACATCAGTGGCGCGACATTGGTCCCTTAGGGTGTAGGGTGTCCATTATTGGAACTGTCCCGATACTGACTTTGGGTGTAGGGTGTCCAGACCAGTATTTTTAGTGGAACTGTCCCGATATTTAACCAATATTACAAGACACGCATCATACTTGATGTCATACATGATATCATATGTGTTTTAACATTTCTTACGATTCTTTGAAAAGGCGTGGATGCCGCCTAACTTTCATATGACTTGACCAGGTCTTCGGGAATAGCAACGTATCTGTGATTGACTTCAGATAGAGTCCGTGTTTATATGAAGTTGCTTACAGATGTCCTTGGGCGGCAGTGATCACTTAACATCAGATGGACTACATGCTTCTTTAATACTTCAATGTTTTAAAAAATGTAAGATTGATTCCAAAAAAAAATTTCGATTATGTTCTAAAAGATTTGTGAAATATATAAACTCGCAATTGGCCATTAAGTTAAATCTTCCTTTAAATTTAATAAACTGAAAGGTTGATGATCATTGTCTATTAACACTTATAATTTTTTGCTCAATAATACTTAATAATATAGGTACATTTAAAATTTACTAAATTATCCAAGCTCAAAATTTGGCTTATGGTGACGTCACGCATAATTAGGATAATATGGGACTCAAAGTAGTCTAAGTTAGTCATTATTAAACGTTTTATATCTTTTATTTTATAATGATGCAGAATTATAATTCCCGGAATAAAATTAAATAAACAGTTACGTTTTTTTATCATACTGTACTAGCATGCAGTCTAGATGGTAAGTGGTTACTACCGTCCACGGACATCTGTAAGCAATTTATATAGAACAGGGGTTCTATCTGAAGTCGATGACAGATGCGTTGCTACTCCCGAGGTCTAAGATGGTCGTCTCATATGAAAGTAAGCCGGCAATCACACCCTTCCACCGAAATGCTAGAACTGCTGCGCGCTAGAAATAGGTGTGGCGGTGGTACTACCGCGGTCGAACTACACTGATTGTACCACTTGTTTAATTGTGAATTGATTAATGTATCATCAGGTATTTTCATAGAAAAATCGTTTTTCTTTTA
>MOOZ01000529.1:456286-476829 GCA_002930495.1 Cecropterus lyciades | reverse complement strand
TAATAATACAGTTTTGCAGGTCTGTAAAAAAAGTCGTTTATAAAAAGAAAAGAAATTTTTGAGATATAGCACATTGTAATATCTCAAAAAAAAAATTCTTTATAACGCTTAGGTATATTTTATTTTTGTGATTATAAACCAAATAGAGTTATTTTTCTGTAGGTTCCAGTTTTAACCTTTTAAGGTAGTTTATCCTCTTATGTATAAATATATTGTCTAGCGTTCGATATTCAACAATTGTCGTATTCGTAAATCGAAAATCCTTCCTTATCAATGGATTTTGGACACTCAACTGCAACCGCTAAAGAAATTACAAAATGATACATATACTACCACAATATCCCTAAAACTGTTACTAATAAAATTAAAAACTGTTAGAAATGTTTGTTTCAACGCCCATTGATACAATATGTACATGCACAATGGACATCACTAAATTCGCACGCGCAGCACGTTCAAATGCATGTGAACACGATTATCTTTCTGCCCGAGTACATAAATATACTCTCTTAATCGCTTGGGAATGTCCTGAGTAAGTACAGCACCGTATTTATAACGTTGGTTAGTATTTGTATTAACGTTTGTAGCTTTGTATTTTAAACGCTTAACAAAAGTGAGAGTGGATTTTAACACACGTTAATCATCACAGCAGCGTAAGAGCAGTGATAGCCGAGTGGTTGAAACTCGGCCTACGCATCGAGGGTCCGAGGTTCGAATCCCAGGCACGCACCACTTATTTTTCTAAAATTATGTGCGTATTAGAAATTAATCACTACTTTACGGTGAAGAAAAAAAACCTCGTAAGAAAATCCACATACCTGAAAGTTCTCAAAGTTGTGTGAAGTCTATCAATTTGCACTTGGCCAATGCGGTGGACTAAGGCCTGAAACTCTCTCAGTCTGGGAGAAGACACGTGCTGAGCAGTGGTACGATAATGGGTTGACTACGAAATCGTCACGCAAAATTGTCAGGATCAAAAGTTATGTCGCTGGTTATATTAAAAAAGATTAAGTATGAATGTCTGAATAGATACAGTGGGGTTACATTCTAACATCCATACATAAAATAAAAATGATGTTTCTGTGTTTCCGTACATTGCGTATATTTGCAAAACGATTGTTTAGAGGGTTAAAAATAAGTAATAATAAAAATCTTGTGGTAATATTTAGTTTTATCTCATTAAAATTCATATACTCTAGCAAAACATGTTACAAAAGTTATGTAACTTTTTAACGAGTGCGAAATATAAATCGAATAAAAATAAAACTTACACACTCACTACGAGAAAAAAACTGATCATTTTGCCTTATGGAATGTACATATGTGTATAATGAACATTCGGTGTTCTTTGTAATAAATGACTGAATGAAATTTATCGGCCTTATGAACAATAAATAGTAGAAACAACTATACCCACACAGGGGGTGAACATAGGTTAGTTGATAAATAAGTAACCGCTTTCTACGCTCTTAAATCTTAACTCTATACCTACTAGGCAACATTAACACCCAGAACAAAAACGTAGTGGAGCGGTCACCACACCGGTCTGACACGCAGTGGGTCCCGGGTTCGATTCCCGGTCAGACAGACATTTATTTATTTATTTTTATTGAAAAAATAAATAAATATATAAATGTCTGTTTGAATCATGAGTTTAGATTCCTGTTCTGGGTCGGGGTATTTGTGTATTCATCTTTGTGTCCATGGTACCCACGACATAGGAGAAAATCATATTGTGGGGCTATGAGTATAGAAAGCGTTTATTAAATCTGATATTAGTTCCCTATATTAATCTGGTAAGAGAAAAAAGAGAAACTAGTTTATTAGTATTTAGCTTTCCATCTTAGTCCAGACGTAGGAAAGCATATGTGGTCGACCCAAGGACACTAAACAGATGCACTAGGTACATGCTTGCATGCTAAAATACTCTAATAAAGTACTGTTGGGTTTGAATCTGGAAAGCGGATCGGTTATAAATACAGCGCTACGATAATAATTTAAAAAACAATCCAGCATGACATGAAATCCACTCCACGGTAAGAAATTCGTCTCCATTTACTTTTGTGATCAATCCCTAATAGAATAAAAGTCCTATGTACGTCGTCTATGAGCTTCGAGAAATAAAACGCCTTGCGTAAGTATGAGAGCATAAAGGTTAGAGACATAAGGGAAAGCCTTAGCCCACTAATGAAACCAGTACTCAGCAACGCTTGATTCAGCTATGATAAGATGAAAATTGATTAATGATGATGATTTTTCCACATCTGAGCTACTTTTACCCGTTATCAGATCCCCTGTAGGATGTAGGCCTCACTAACACCCAAAAGTTACCGTGCCCTGCACGCGTGTGCGAAACCGCAGAGGGGATTGATGTTACACGCTGTTGCATTGAAGAGTAGGAGTAAACTATTTAAAAACAATACCACTAGAATTTTTTAATCATTCATAACCATATGTAAGGAAATCGTGACAACTAGTAACAGTATCCTTATTAAGTTTATCTTGTTTCCTCAAAACAATATATTTGTCTATATATCGCAATTTAAACTATATATCTTGTTTTCGTTTTCGGCCATATCTTGCAACTTACTTTGAAATGATGAGCGAAGACATAAACAATGATTATTTTAAGGAAATATAATTAAAGGATACTGCCGCCATCTCTTGGGTGTTCCTTAGTCTTCTCCTACGACTGTGGGAGAAGGAGTGAAAGTATTTAAGAACGAAACTTGAACTATTTAATCATTCATAACCATATATGGCAGGACGCCGCAACAAGTAACAGCATAAAAATGACAGAAACAAATCGTGTAAGTCGGCTTATGATACGCATCCCACATTCCTGTTGAGAAATTAGGTCGGACTGACCGTTGCATCATTTTCGGTTATTGATTAATGACACAATATACCTGATTTTATATCCCGCATTAATATGAGTGCGGTGTACGTGTTCGTAAATCTACATAGTTTAATGACTATTTAGGTTACTCTATTTCTTGGTTTTAACTAATTATTGAATGATTGATCGCTATAGGCAGATGAACAGAGAAATTAACTGAATAGCCTTAATTTGTTTTACAAGGTTTTTTTTATTTAGCTTGCTTTAAGTCAGTACATGAGGATTTCATGTTCCAACTGAACTGAAGTTAAGCATAAATATTTTGTTAAGAGAATGATACATGATTAGTTTAATAAGTCATAATCAGTCTAAATCCAATGTAGCGGATACTCCAAAATGATGGACCAATTATTTTAATGGGGTGCCATAATGTAAATATATGTAAATAATGTAAATATATGCCAGTAATTGGCATGCATACTGGTCTATATTTATATTAAGAATTTGTAAATGTATTGTATGTTATGCTGTTGTTGTGTCAATAAATAAATAAATAAAATAAAATAAAATAAATATCAAATGAGGTCATGAAAAACCTTGATCTATCAGGATATCTCCATACTCGTTTGCTACTTCAAACCAATAATAAATACTCTCCAACTTATAAAAAAACATAGTAGACTTGTACAACGGAGGAAAATTGATATTGCGAATCGTAAACATTCAATTCAGTAAGCTCATCGTTCAATCATTCGACCACAACGCACTATAGGTAAAAATATCTTGGGACAAGTTCTCGAATCAATAGCCGTATTTGACCATAATCACCTAAAAAACTTGATCGCATGATTTCATATTAATTTGAAAGGAGTGTCACGTAAAAGGACACGAATTAGCATGAGGTGTCATTGTCTAAAACGTGAACGATTTCATTCCATTTTTGTCTGGTATTGTTAAGCAAGTGTCAAGCAGGCGTTTACGTCATTCTAATAAGGTTTATAGTTTCCAGTGGCGAGGGTAACGTATCATGTTTCGGACCGTTACGTCTAAGACCGGACCACCGACATTGGCTTTCCGTACGACTGGGCATCCAGTGCAAAGCTTCGGGGAAGAACAGTAAAGAATTCTTAAGACTCAACGGCTTTGCGTATATTTTGCGTATTTTTGAGTACCTAATCTTACTTGCCACGGACCTAACTAGGCTAGACTACTATTACTCTAGTTCTTCAAAATTTATTGTAAAAGATATCCCGAAAATATACGTAAGGTAAACTGGTTCATGTACTCATAAACAATTTTTGTACGATCAGTAAAATTTATCCTCTTATTCCCAAGTCATAACGTTCTGAGGGGTATATAATAGCGATCTATTTATTTATTTATTTAAAATGTTGCACCAACAACGAACACACCAACAATAAGTACAGGTATAGAATCTAACACGACATGAATACAAGTGTTACCTTAATTATAGGCGCAAACGGCAATGCACACAGGACAAAATAATAATAAAAAAACATATTGATTGAAATTAACTACGAAATAAAATTGATAAATTAAATTAAATTATTAAAATTCTAAGAATGACATAATTTTAAAAATATTATTTAAATATAATTGGACATTGATAATAACAAACATTGAAAAGCATTGATAGAATAATTTAAAAAAATAATAAGAATATAAATGATTAATTAAAATTTTTTTGTATATTATTTTTAAAATAAAATATTTACGACCCTTATTAGAACTGTAACCTGTTACATTATCCTGGTTTTCCGAAATTAGTTGCAAAAGATACGTCGAAGACATACATACGTAAGCTAAGTCGTCCCGAGTACGTATGAAAATATTTTTGGACGTTTACGAAACTTTACCCTTTTATTCCCAAGGGACATTTTTTTCGATCTATTTTTATAATCGTCTGTTGCGTATTTTTTTATTGTTTTCTATATATTTATGCAATATTAAAGAAAAAAGATTTTCAAATAAATCCATAGGTAAAACGCTGATATTAAACGTTTACAAATATATTTAAAACCTTTGTAGTTTTATGTTTATTGAACTACCTTCCGTGTGTTTACAAAATTGATGATAATTATATTATTTGGTTCTAAGTTCAAAAGTCATTAACATCTATCAAATCTTACTCAATGAATAGTAATTAGTTTATGTAAATTACTGGAAGTAATGTATGTATAGATCCGAAGTAAATGTTAATTAATTATATGTAATATGTCTTTTTTAATTGAAACGGCTGATACTTTTATGATTTAAGTGAACTAGATCAATAGCGTTATTATTTGATGTAATTATTATGCATAATGTACTATTTATAAAACTTTAAAACGGAGTAAAATATTTTTATAGTAAAATATACCATCCTGTTATTTTGGATACATAACAGGATGGTATATTTCGGATATGTCCTGATGGTAAGTCGTAATTATTACATATGTACATCAGTTATCAACTCCAGGTGAAATAATAGTTCTGTGTACCTGAGGTCGATCACCAGTTCATTGCTGTTCAAGACAAGCTTAAAACGCTTCATATTAGCATACCTACCATTTTAAGAACACTAGTACACAACAGTGCTTAACACTGTTATTATAAGTAAAAATAAGACGAAATCTTTAGTTTAAATAGTAATGTTCATACTAAAGTATTTGAAAGCCAGGCAAAAAGCTTCATAAATATTTTTTTGATCAATCGATATTTTAAAATCCCTGTTTTCATAACCGAAATCCATTCGGTCGTAAACCCGGCGCCTACGGTCAATAAAATGAGTTTTTTAACTTTAAGGTCGGTCGCTAGGCGGGAGTGGACCATTTTGATGAAACTACACAAACAAAACAAACACATCAGTCACGTTTGGCTTACAGATGCATCCATATGGTAGCGCGGGAAACCAAATTATTATAATTTTGGTACGAAGCAAGTATGTTTATTTATTTAAATACATGCTAGACTGACATATAAATTAATATACGTGCAAAAACTAAATAATACAATTAAAATATTTTTTAAAGAAATACAAATAATGAGATAAAATAGGCTTTATCCAAATTGTTATCCGTTGGAAGAGTGCTAAATGCACTGGCGACATTACCCCGTTGAATAGATCTAGTTCTTCCTTAAAACTTTATTGTAAACAGTTAAATCACTCATAAATTAATATGTAAGTTCCATAAAAACGTTAATAAACCTTTTTCAGAAATTGTATACTGCCTACAGCAAGACTTTAAATCTACCTGAGGTCGGCTAAAGATGCGTTTTTATCCCTGTAATGCGGACTAAGAATATCTCGTGTAACCGCTCGGACAGGACACTCTCTAGATGCAAGCTGACGCGACTGCAATCGCTCGATCCTGACGGATTGAGCGACTTTCGGCAAATTTCACTACAATTTATAGCGAAATTTCGACGTCTTATAAGATCTAACAATTGTTTGAAATCTCAACGTTGACGCTTACGGCTTGATGGAAGCTTAAAGCTAATATTTTGGGACCGTCGCGGAAATGTCTCTTACCATACCCATTAAAAGAAATTACAGCAACCCTGCAGTCGACACAGTGATGTTTATGGAGTCGAACAATTAATACTATTTTTTCGTAACTTCAAAGTATCTTAACAACTAGTCTTCCATTTATTTTATTTATGTTACGGACCGAACCCGAAACCTTTATCATGTAAAGCCTTTCGCCATTGATCGTCTTTCAATAAAGCATATGAAACTAACTTGGATAAACATAAAAAATAAAATAATTAACGGTACTAAAGATTACGTACTTCTGCTAATTACCCATCATCACATGCTAAAGTATAACCAGATTACGAATTATGATCAGTTAGTCTAGACAAGGTCGTAATCGAGAATTAATAAAACGTGTTAACATCTGCAAAATGTCCGAGATGATGTAACAATAAATTCTAAGGTTTTCATGGGTGATCTAATTTAACAAGAATTTGTATGAACACAACGTATGAGAAAACATAGGTTTTGCGGGAAATATATGGTTATTACACATGTCTCACTATTTTGTTGTATAGCAACACACTTTAACATGTTATAACAATAATATCTGTATGGAAATATGATTGATAAAAATATCACACCGTAAGGATTAAAATGCAAAGTGATTAATTAATTATTATTAAACTATGTAAATCTTTATAACAATATGGGATTTTTTGTAAGATTACCGTAGAAAGCTGTGCTCCGATAATTTAATTAGGAACTTGTATATAATAAAAATATAGAGAATACATCAATAGCGTGATTCAGAATACTAGTAAGATAGCGTTACTAGCTGATCATCAGTTGATCTAGTATACTAAAATTTATAAAAAGTGTGTGTCAGCTCCGACGCACGACTGGAGTTTACTCCTTAAGTACGATGGTCTAAACAGGCGCAATAAAATTAAATATAAATTTAAATAAGTTTCAATTGTTGTAAACAGCGCCAACTATGCGACGATAAGAAAACTTAAAGTAATATTCAATTGATGTATACAGTGCCATCTATGCGACAGATGAAGGGAGGTAGGGAACAATAGTTTGCGCACCAATAACGTAACGAGGTCATTCGATCATTAGATTTTACTCCTCATGTTTTTCTCATACCGGGCGCCTTATATGAAAATCGTTTCTTAAGGCGTAAACCACAATAATAAAAATTGGAACAGCTTCCACTCCATCTCTTATTAAGTTAAAGAGATTATGTTATTGCATATTGAGAAGTGCAATGGACTATATTTATTTAGTAATTTAGTATATGAGATTTATCTCATCTTTATCAAGTGTATAAATTAGAGATGTCACGAATAGTTAGACGGCCGAATACTTAATATTCGGCAAGACTCTTGGCCGTAGCGCAGAATATTCGGCAACCGAATATTCGGCAACACTTAGTACTTTTCGCATTTGTGACTAGGTCGCGGTTGTGTCACAACGCGCTTTATTTGTTGATTGTTGGTGCATTATACTATATGTACTGTATACTAAACTTTTTACGTGGCATCTGTGTGCAAGATCGGACAGCAGGCAAGTGATAGTCAATAACCGCAATACAATATCCTATCCTTTTATAATTCGCTAAGATTTATTTATTACCTTCCGGTAGCAGTGTATATAGTGAACGGCTGTATTTGGAACCAGGTATAATTTATGAGGAAAAACGCAATCGTTTGCTTTCGAAAAATGCTGAAAAATTTGTTTTCATCAATCATAATTTACCACTGATAGATTTTAAAAATTAATACAATCATTTGTCAGTTAAATAAACATCTTTGTGAGTTATATTTTGATTTCGTTCTTTTTTATGATGATAGCTATTCAGTATTCGGCCGCATAATTGGCAATATTCGGCCGAATACCGAATAGCAAAAATTGTGGCCGAATAACCGAATACAAAATAGTTGCCGAATATTTGTGGCATCTCTAGTATAAATCATCATGTAGTAACGGCTACTAAGCTATGGTATAAAATAAACAAACTATAAATAAATTTTATGAAGCTAGCAGTGTTATATCGCAATGAATTGTAGTTAGAACAAAAATAATAGGTTATTCGGGGAACATTTGCAAATCGTCCGATCTTAGGTACGTGTTATAGCAAGTCAAGAACGGATAACGAGTTTATTCGCTCGACTATTTAAAACATCCTTACCTAAACCCATGATTTACATCTTTCATTTCTAAGATTTTGTAAAGCTAGCTATATCTTTAATACGAGTCTATTAAACTACATAGTTATAAATAATAAATAGAGAAACGTCGTTTTATTTAAGTACATAATACTCGCAAATAATAAATACTCGTACCTAAATAAATGTTTATTATCTCCGAGAAAATCGTTTATAGTTAATCGCTCCTCGTTCTCAGTATAAAATCGTTAAAGAAGATACAAGCATATGTAACAATAGATTGAAATGTTCCAGTTTAAGACTAATATAATACACTAACCATATATTAAGACCACACTTGTTTAATTTTCTAGGTTAACTATCCCAGTCGTAGCGACTCCCAGACTTTATTGTCTATTTTTGCTTAAATTCATAATAGACAATTTGTTACCAAGCCATTGTTCTAAGATTAAGTAATGTATCATAAATAATACAATTACTGAGAACAATTTGTTCGTTATTCAGATGATACTCGTAGATCATATTGTATACATTCGCTACGCATGACATGGAATAATTTTATTGTATTTTATTTATGCACGAGTATAAAGTTAAGATAGAGAGGTCAATCGCGTAAAACTTTTAAACTCTGCAACTGTTTATGATCCCCTGGTGTATTCTACGATTTCTGACATTTAATTGACTCAATTTTTTTTTTGCGTAATAATTGGAAGTAAATAATTAAATTGTATTTAGTAATTTGTTAGTATAATAAATTTCAGTTTACGTCTACATTAGCTGCTGATATATATTTATATTTTTCTGTATTTATTAAGTCGGTATGTTATACTTTTGTACACCCCTACCCTCTCTTGTATCTTAAATGTTTTCTTTCATCACTAAGGTTGTCTGGAAGAGATCGCTATTTTAGTGATAAGACCGCCAATTGTACATTGTTATGTGTCATATATTTTTATGTGTTTTGGTCTACAATAAAGGTGTTTTGTATTGTATTGTATAATACTGTCCAATTTAATACAACAGAGATTCGAAAAAAAATAGTAGTGCCTTGCCAAATTCTTTCTGGCAACGCACTGTTGTCACATTACATGTTTTCCTCCCTACATTAACTTTGTTTTCTTTCCAATATTATACATTAAGGTATGTAATATAATTGAAACATAAATTCCGAAAAATACATGTAGTTTTAATGTAAAATAACTGTACAATTGAATGTATAGACGACACCTGACTAACGAGTAGTATAAAGTTCAAGCGACGACCTGCACGAGAACAGTACGACACTTATATTTCATTTTGACAACGCTTATTTCTCCCTAAGAATGTAGAAAATATATAGAAGGAGCCGGAGCATATTCATTTATATAGTGTCTTACGTTAATACTTGTGAGTGGTCTCTCTCTTAAAAGATAAAAAGGATTGTGATTTTACAACTGAACAAATAATAATTATGTCTCTCAACGTTAGCTCGCGCCTAATGATGAAATCAGAAGGGGCGCTTACGGTAGGGTTTTGTACTATTAAAAAAAAGTATTATACTGTTATTTACTACATCATACTTTTCTGTTATAATCATACAAAATACTGTTTTAACCATAAAACGCCTAACACTTCTTAATAGAGCTTCAATACTTCAATAAAAAACGAGATGATTTATTTTAATTTCAGTTTTGGTTGTGCTAAGGCCAGTGAAGCTTCAAAAATGATATCTACTAAATTGATATGGTGTAATTTAGTAGATATCATTTTTGAAAAGCTAAAAGTTTTTAATTTAAGTCTTTTAACATAACAAAATAAAATACTGTTTTTTTTTTTAATTATTTCCTTTTCCTTTTCAGAATTATGCCAGTGAAGCTTCAAAAATGATATCTACTAAATTGATATGGTGTAATTTAGTACATATCATTTTTGAAAAGCTAAAAGTTTTTAATTTAAATCTTTTAACATAACAAAATAAAATACTGTTTTTTTTTTAAATTATTTTCTTTTCCTTTTCAGAATTATAAATATTTCTATTTCTTGTAAAAAAAAGCTGGCAACCCTGGCTGAAACGTCCAAAATAGGCGAAACATCTTATACAACAAACGTGTATATTTAGCCGACTTCCCAAAGGAAAAAGGTTATCTATTCGTCATGTATGTTTTTCAATCCCTACTTTCCACGTCTTGTGCGAACGTTATCCATTCAAAGGTAGAAGAGCAGCGTGACCGATTTTTAAATGATACCCATGATGGACGTGTAGTAGGGTCGTGATTACGTCAATTACTCCGCATTGTACCTTCTGCCTTCGATTGACACTTAGCGGTACATCAATGAGGTCGATTGATGAATATTTTGTTTTTGATTGCATTTGTGTTTCGTGCATTGCCGTCATGATAACCGTTATATCAGATTGCTACTTAGGTACTTCAAACGTAAAATAATGTTTATTTATCATTGCGTATTAGTCAAAAATTTATTTGATGAACACTAGATGTAAGTAAATCCACTTACTTTTTGACAGTTTATGAGTTGTTTTAAAGTTATCGGCTGTATAAGAAATGAGGGACTTAATTTTTTAAGATTGACTGATAGTCATATAGTAGATGTGTAGTTAGTAAAATAACAATTTATTTCAACGTATAATAGTAGTGTAAATACTGCTCTGCTTTTTGGTATAACAAGTGTGGCATATCCCTTATCACACCTTTAAAAACCATATACGTAGCTTTCCAACTTAAGAACAATGTTGAGTTAACTTTAAATAAAATGTAAAACAATGTAACATTCATCTTATCGACAGAGAACATATAGCTTTGTAGTAAATCTTGTATTATATTGGACACCTGTTGAAAATTGCTTTACTCATTACACCAAGCAACAAGTTGTTATGCAGTTAGTGAAAGCTAAGCTATGAACTTAGGCTTACACATTTATTTTATGGGAAGATGGGTATTTAGCATATGAATATACTAGCTTTCTCCTGTGACTCCATTCATTTATGATCGTGTATAGAAAACCTAAAAGTTAGCCTTTTAAAGAAAGTAAACATAAATGCTTTTTACACTCATAGCCCCACATGCCCCATGGGTGCCATGGACACACAAAGACGAATACACAAACAGAAATCGAAACTCATCATTCAGATGTCTGTCTAGCCGGGGATCGAACCCGGGACCCACTGCGTGTCAGACCGGCATGGTGACCTCTCCGCCACGCGGGTCGTCAAGTGGTCGATATAAACATGTAGCGTGTATGCTAACAAGGGCTATCCCTGAGGGCTAAGTTAGAACGTCTTGAATATGTATGTATACGGTATATCAAGAGAATGATATACCGTTCAAACATAAATCCAGACGCGTTTAGCGCTGCTCTTATCAGAAAAAAGGTGTGACGGTGAGGCCTCAAAAAAACACAAAGGGTTCTATTGCCCTTTGTGCGTATAGTATCAAGAAACTTAATTGTCCATTAAGTCGCATAATTAAATTTATTATATCTATTATCGAATAAATGTTTAATTCGTTTTAAAAAGAAAAGGTATTTCCTATACAAACATTAATTGTCTTAAAACAAATAATAATCAAATTCTAGTACAATCTAATACGTACCAAATGGACATCAGTGCTTCTAATTATATATTTATTGTTTACATTACTTTAACACTTATAACATCTATTTTACTCAACGTGGAAAACATCGGTATAAAATTAAATATACCGCAGCCCGTGCAGCCGTATTTGGTAAAGCCTATGAATTGTTTTGTTAAATCTCTACTCGCTTTTAAACATGTAAATCTCTCCACAATCGCCCGAGTGTTTCACGTATTAGTCATTGAATTATGACGGGAGTGCTACTATTTTTGGTTGTAACGCCGAATCGGATTTGGTAGAAATAAACTTTGTCGGAAAGACATGACGACAAAGTTTATTTCTACCAAATCCGATTCGGCGACAAATTATATTACTTTTACGGAACCTAAATATAAAGATATACTGTAACATAATAAGTAATAATAATTTATATAAATCTATATATTATGTAAAAGCGAAAGGATGCTTACTCCTACTTTGCATTAATCAGCCTAAACTACTAAAATTAGAAATGTTTGGTCAATATGTTCAGTTCCTCCGCGGGAGGTAATTAGGTTCAATGTTCATATAGTTTGCCCGTACAAAGTCGCGAGCAAGCTTGTAAACAATTTTTTTCGCTTGTCACCTTGAAATAAATGCATAGTAATCCAGTAAAAGTCATAATATGGCGCAAATAAACCAAATTTATTTACACAGAATTTATGGAAAACCAAACATAAATGTCTAAATAGCAACTTTCTAGGCAACAATAAACACATCGCCGCGATATAAACCAATTGTTATTACAACGTTTAGGGCATTTTTACTGCGCTTCCCGTTGTCCCATTTTTTACCGCGCCAAAGTGACCATTTTCGTTATTTATGTACGTGTACACCGATAGCCGAAATGCTGCGAAGTTAATTTCTCCAAAAATAGGTTTGTACACATAGTCTTCCGAATCGATTTCCAATGCATAGGAAGGAAATATTCCGAAATGTACCGCTGCGATAAAAGAAAAATCGTGTTTGACATCACTACTAAAATTATAGGTGGGAGATTGAATCGAACGAGGTGGGCCGCACGAGTAAAATAGACAGTGAAATACAGGCAAGGTACTTTGTGATTTATAGGTGTTGTTTAATAAAAATATTTGATTTACAATTACATGTACGGCTTAACATGAACAAGGGATACCTCAGTGGTTTTATTTTCTACTTAGGCTTTCGGTCTTATTATTTAGGCTCGCATGGTTTATTTATAAAACATGAGATTTACGTTATGTAGTAGTTGTATTATGTAGAATGATTCGAGAACCTGTACATTGAATATTACAAAAATAATAGTATCAAAGACAAGACAAAACAACTGATTCTAATTTAAAGGATTTAACAATAAGTCTTGAGATTACATTAATGTTTTCTATCATACGATATAATTTAAATTTATTGCATCTTTTTAACGAGGGTGTAACCGAGATACATAATAATCAAATAAATCTTTCTCACGCTAAAAATGATAAGCAAAAGAATTGATTTTAGGTCAATTGTCTCTACTATATATGTCCGAAAAAGTCAATAGAGCTAGAATTAAAAAAGGATGTGTTTATGGATTTAGGATATTTAATGCAAGCATTTACTTGTGTCATGAAGTTATGACGCGAAAGCTATCCCACGCGGTCTGTTGACCCCACATGCCAGATGCTATCAGACCGAAGAAGATTTATTTCCCTTTCAATTATACCCAAGCGTAACGCACTAACTTCGCTAATTCAAAGCGGCGTTACCGCCGTCTCCCGAAGTGTTTCCTAAAACAATTACACCTCTTAGACCAGTTCACGTATTTCGGAATTTAGGTGAACGAACACCTCCGGTCCCTTTTACAACTTTGCGCAATCGCTCCGCGTAGCCCTATCTGTTTTGACAGATGCACGTAAACTTCAAATATTCGGTCATGTTTGAGTTATAGCCACATAACGGACGAGTAAAAAGAAATTCCTACGAAAATAATACTGATCGTTTTCAGGCCGGATCGTAACTTACGACAGCGTCCAGTGACGTTATAAATAAGGAAGCGTCAGTACATGAGACTCGACAGTAAGCAAAGTCGACTTGATGGTGATTTTGTAATGGAATCGCACGTAGAATGGTGTATGTATTTTAGTTTCCTGTATTTCGATTCTATTTAAACATTGTTGAGCTTTATTTATGATAGAGTTCTGTAGAATTTTCTGAAAATATCTTTTATTTACTGGTATCGTTACGTTACGTACCGAAATATTTTTATTCTCTACTGATTAGTCATTATTGGTATTATAGGACTATTGTGAACATAATAATATGTTTATCTATTCTCTACTCGCCTATCTTGTTAAGAAATTACATGTATCATACTACTAATTTCAGCAAAATCGTACTTTTAATGTAGTTATTTATATTTAATAAATGATTTAGTAAATAGAAAAATAGTAATACGGTCGAACATAGAACCACCTTCCTTTTCGGAGTCGGTTAATAATAAATATTGCAACTTGATCTTGAATTAATGTTTATAATTCATTGTTTAATTACTTTACTAGGTTTATAATAATGTAATGCGGTAATTTAAATATATGCAAATATACGGACTGCTAACTGTGACACTTTTTTGCGAACGCAACGGCGGAAATACATACATGGTTAGAACAATGGATGGTTTGTTTAACCGATCGGTAGTCACAATTTTATTTATAACAGTCATTCGTTGTCTGTCGTCCGTCCGTCTCCCAGGATATGAGTCAAATAGACGTGACTGCTTTGCAGTTAGTTATCTAACAATTTATGGAAAAAGTAGTATGTATTTTATTGTCTAAAATACACAAACATCGTTCATAAGAAAGAGATAGTTCGTCATCACCCGGCGGAAAATGTCACCAAAGTTACCAGGCGAGCATATACGCACGAGACATCACGAATCAAAGTGTCACCGGTGTTTTACAACTACACGCATAACCTGATGTAACGATAAGACACGATAGACTCTACACGTGAATGTAGAGAAACGCACACGTGAAAAGTCGTGAAGTAAACAAGCTCAAACACACGTAGAATGCGAAATACATTCTTATTAGGAATGTATCTGAAACATATTGTTGTAGTACATATACTTAGAGTATTATATTAATGTCCTATATAATCTTGTAATCCCGTTCTATCCTGTGGCTTTAGTACTGTTAAATAACATATTTATACTAGGTTAAGTGACACCATGAAACCACAAAAGTGCAAATCACTAACCAGAGCTTTCCGCATCAATGTGACGTTTTTAAATTTGATGCGCTTCGGAATAGTTAATGAGCTGTCACATTTGCCTTTCTGCTAATATACTTATTTGTTAACCGTAAGTTAATATACTTTCTATTATTTATTACTATTGTTTATAGCCAGTGTTTTCTTTTCCATATTTCTGTGTAATAGATCCTAATAGATGTTTATTACAAACGAAATGTGCATTATTTGAATTATAATTAAATTGTCATAAATTTCACTGATCATAACATTATCTTGAGACATAAATATGAAAGTGACAATCACAAGTAGTGTCTATGCGTTTAAATATTTTCTGCGTGTGATGTAGGGTGCAAAATAGTATTGTTGTCCTCTTCTGCCTTTTCACTATTTGTACCTACATAGAAAATGTAGAAATGTCTGAGTGAGCTAAAATAGCATGTATGGTGGTATTGGTGGTATAGAGATAGTGTATGGATATGCATGCATGTACTGCGCATGTGAGCGCGGTGCGGGCGTGCGGAGCACCAACGCCCGGCAACTACCAGGCGAGCATAACGGTGGTAGAGATCGTGTAACAGCCTCCACGACGAGCGTCTATGTGCGCGAAAGAGAAAGGAGATATTCATTGCAGTGTGGGAAAAGTATAGAAGATTGCGCCACAGTTCAGAGCGGGACGGAAAATCGATCGATGCTGGTAGAGTGGAGGTTGAGGTCAGGAGCTAGTGGTTTGTTATAATAGGATTTGAAAAGTGAAAAACTTTTCTAGAAATATTTGGCGCTTAGTTATTAACCCAACAAAATTATTATATCAATTTTATGTTTACAAAATAAATTGACAAATTTTAGATGCACTTATTTGATTTCGTTTGTCTAACGGCTTAATACCAATTAGTGTTGTATCAAATTTTAATTAGTATAATAAGGAATTTGTTTACATATTTGCTTTACTGCTCGTGGTATGATGAGCAATCAAGAAAATATGTAACCGTTACACTATTTAAAATGACACAATCTTTTACAAATATATATTAACATAAATATTATTAGAGATTAATATAGATAGATTAAATAGAGTATATACTGACACATTTATTTAAGTATTTTAATTAATTGAATGATTAATAACGGTCTAAAAAGTTCACTCTGTCAAGTTTATTAACCGATTCGCATGGAATTAAATATACACCTACTAATTTGCAAACCTCTTAATTATGTCGTATTAAAATGAGATGACACGTATTCATAAGAACTGCAATAAATACATACCAGTTGGACTGGGTGCCCGTATATTTATTCTATCACTTAACATGTCGCTGCATGAATAACACAATTCAAAATTTATCAATTTTAATTAAAAGTTACAGTTTTGTTCTTCTTATATTATTTTAGATTTAAAATTTGGTACTCTAAATACAATGTGGTTAATGGCTTTTTAATTTTTATTATTATAACTTCATTCACTAAGATAAAAAAAATACTTGGATATAAAATAAAAATAAAATCAGCGTTTTTATTCAACGTCAACATTATGCCGACATAATTAAAAAAACATTAATAAAACATAAATAAAAAACATTTTTAATTAAAGTTCGTGTACCTTGAATAAAATTGTCATAGTAATTAATTTAAATATAGCAAGCTTCCATAACTCTCCTAGCGGTGTACATAATTATGTAAATTTAAGTAAATCTGTGTGTTTACTAAGCAACAAGATTTTTCAATACACGTTTAATGTTCAGTGTATAATATCTTTGCAATGTAAAGTGTTTGAAAGTGGCAGAACCCCTTGTGGTTCTACTTCGGAGGCACAAGCGCCACATTTATTCCTGTTTCATAATATCGTTGCTAAGCCATTGTACTCTGATTAGAAGGGGAATTAGTATGGGAAGAGCGACATTCTTAGTCCTTAGGGGTAGTAACACATCTGTGGCCAAGTTCAGGTAGGAATCTAATTTTTTTGTAGAGTTGGTTAGATGTAGCCGGCAGTGGCCACTCGCCATCAGATGAATGCACCGTGCACATTTTCTAGATTTTTATTTAAAATATTTTTGTGACGAGAGAAAATATCGCCAAAAGATTACAATTTATTGTAATATGTTTATGGAATTTTCTTATCCCTAACTGATAAAGGAACACCTTGTGGAATTTGAAATTAGTTTTACTAAACCGAAAACTAATCACGTGTAAAAATGATTCATTTGGTATTATTCATTTACATTGTAGCAAGCGTATCGAAGTTACGAGTGATTTATGAATGCGAATAGTCTTCCATTCTAACTCTTTCCATCCGCTGAATCTAATTAAATCTCCGGCTTACACGCATATGTTTTATTCGGCCATTGCTAAGTGTTACTGGTCATTCCCGTGACCTTTCTATCATAATGTAAGTAGAAACTCAAATAACAAATTCATTTCACACTATTCATGCGTCTATGAGGGATATGGAGTTCCCGGATAATCTGGATTACAAAGAAGCTTTACGTACAGTATTCCCTCGGGACCTTGTAAAATGCCGTGTAACAGGTACCAGGATATCATATACAATAAGAGCAGGAGCGTGCGCGGTACATCTCACACCCGAAGTACAAAAATAAAAAATAACCTATGGCACCTTGCGCTTTACGTACCCGCCCAATAGCAGAATGAATTTGTAAATTGTAGTAGTAGTACCAATATAGTATGTCCTCGTTAACTAGCTTCTCTTTATATTTATATTTTTTTATTTTATATTACATTTTAATACCTAGGTACCCTAATTTTGATTCTATTGTAAACATAACTCTTAACATCATATTTTTTTCGGAGTTCATGTTTTGTGGGCTGTGTAAGGTGGTGGTTTTGTGTAAGCAGTATTAATTGTCCCTGCAGTTCCAGGACCAGAAGAGGGCTACAGTATCCCCTGACTGTCGTAAGAGGCGACTAAAAGGGGGCTTCCAGGGTTGAGGGCGGCAAGAGTTGGAGCTCAAACCGTCCAGTCAAGTGACCCCGGCAAGGACGGTGGCGTATGTGGTCGCATGCCGTCGTAAAAAACAGAAAATGCGGCGAGCACAAATGCTCACAAGAAGAGGAAGAGCCCGAAAGGGGCATCGCGCTTGGAGGACTCCGGTTGCATTCCAATGGAGATCCTGGTCTCCTTCACACAGTGCTGAGGACGGCCACCGGGGGGGTTTCAGTGCGGTAAAAATCCCACATAACCCGGCGTTGCTCCCACGTCGTCGGGTACCTTTTGAAGGTCCACCCTCGAGAAAAAAAAAACAGTATCGGTTTTTAATTATGTCAGTTATTAGATGTACCCCACGATTTTACCCGTGTTTCAAAAAATATTATAATTTTAAATTGAAATCACAATTTAAAGTCACAAAGACTGAATTGTAAAACTAGGTACTTGGTTCCTACAAATATATTTTCAATCCTATGAATTAATTTTGGATGATGCGATTTCAAACAGACATTCTAAATATTACAGAAATTTACTTATTTCTCCTACTTTTTTTGCAAATATTATACGCGATGTTCAGACTCGGGGAACTTTCAGTTCTATTATATCTATAGATTGCAGACGTAATACAAAAGCGGCCAGCCATTTTTATTTATATCTCGCACATGGCAAGATTAAGCGGCATGTATTGAAGCTTTAAGATAAAGGGATGACCTTTGATGGCCGAAGAATGCTTTAAACTCGATCGCGTGACTTATTTCTTTAACTACACTTATTTTTTTATAAAACATCAGCTCCACGGCATATTAGGTGCAAAAGTGTTGGTCGCGAGTAGTTTTATTAAAACTTTTGACTTATATTTATTATTTTATTATTATTACTCGTAATTTTTTTAACAAATTACACACTTAATGCGTACAACACGTAACAGTAAGGTAAGTAACAATAGTTAGTAATGATAAACTAAAATTTATATATATAGATATTTAATAAGGATTGTTATTACGTTAAAAATAATTATTAAATCAATCTGATCTTCGATAGATTATAATAAAAATGAAAGTCCTGCGTGTCCGAATATCGCATATTGTATATTCGACAACTCACGTGGTGGAGCTGTCAACATACCGCTCTGACGCGCAGTGGGTGCCGGGTTCGATCCCTGGCCAGGCAGACATCTGAATGATTAGGTTTTTGTTCTGGGTCTGGATATTTGTGTATTCGTCTTTGAGTGTCCTTGGCACCAAAGACACAGGAGAAAATCCTAAAGTGGGGCTATGAGTGTAGAAAGCGTTTATATATTTCCAAAAAGTAGTTGCGAAGACTGAGAATAAGTAATCGCGGCGGGGTAGGTACCGCTAAGTTTAGAGACTAGATACCTCCCTAGCTAAAATAAAATAGGGAGACTGGATAATCGTCACTATTACAGTTTAAATCTAGTATAGATAGTCAAGCGAGTAAAGGGTCTGACTAAGTTAAACGGTACCCTTCCGCCGCGACGTTGCAGTGCAATTTTAACGAGCATATGTTATATTTCTATAATTAAAATATAGGTGTAGCTCGCTCGAATTTGATGCTTCATCTAGAAATATTATTTATGACTTTTTAAATGGTTGCCCACTTATCTTTAAAGAATTGTTTTTTTTTTTTTAATTTAAAATTTTATTTTATTACAACGTAAGTAAGTAAATCCGCAGGGCAAAGTGACAACATACCTACTCTTTTGAAAGATTTTATTCTAAATACGATATTCATATTTTATACTAGCTGAGCCCCGCGGTTATACCCGCGTTTGTTTAAAAATGTAACTTGACATAGTTGCATATACGTTTGCGTAAGGCGGACGCGGTTTCTTAGGTTTTAATTTTTCGTGCGGAACCCTAATGACATTTTCTAAAATAAAAGTAAGTTACGTCTTATGACATTAGTCCAACAGTGAAAGTCCCTTCAAAATCGGTTCAGTGGTTTCAGAGATTACCCAGAACAAACGTACAGACAAAAAATTTACTAACTGATGTTTTATTATTAGTATCGTATATATTTTCATATGCATTTGGTAAAAAGCTGTTATTTTGATATTACAAAAAGACACTTCAATTTTATTAATATGTAAATATGTATATATATGTAAAGATTCAATTCAAATTAAATGTGTCTCATTTTTGACATTTTGCATTCATCAGTACCACGTATGTATAATGAAATCAAGCGAGACAATTTACTAATATTAAATATAGTAACACTACTGTAACGGGGTAAAGAGCCCTGCTCTTAGTCCATACTTCGTACCCATACATTCTAG
>MOOZ01000529.1:403271-415164 GCA_002930495.1 Cecropterus lyciades | reverse complement strand
CGCAGGGTACAGCTAGGTTATAATGTCTTAGTTAGCGAATCACACAAAAAAATTCTAAATGCCATCATAAGAGTATACAAAATAAAATGTTTTTTTTTTTGTTCTTATATTACACTTAGTATATTTGAGGAGTATCTAATGTAATAAAAATAAGTGTTTCTCTTGATATCCGTGATCACATATTACCTTGAAATAAAATATATACGATATAAAAACTTAAGTCGATAAAATTGCTTGAGAGACACACCGAGAGCACACTGAGAGCACGACTTCAAACGCTCCGCGTTAGAGACGTGCAGTACTCAATTTAATGATACTCGATACAACTGACGTGCACTAGAAGTTTGGCGCTTCCTGCTTCCAAGTGTGACTTAGAAGTCAATTTTCCTAAGCTTAAAGAACTCTTGCATAACCTCGTCCGTGACCTTAGCTCTCCGCGCTTGGTACTCCTGTATGATAGGCGTGAGGGTGTCTATTGCTATTTTCTTCAACTCTCCCGTTAACATCTCGCCGGATTCGTAGGATTTCTTTATCTGTAAGTTAGTAATGTAATTGTCAAGTGTCACGCTTGCCAAGTTTAATACAGGAATATCAATTTTACTTGTGAATGTTTGAATGTGGTAGAATTCTTTGTAGTTCGAATACGGAAACATCATCGTTACACGTATTACATATATACCTAAAAACATCCGTGTCAAGCATTGCTGGGTTCTGGTCTGAAGCCACACCCTTCAAGGGAGAAATAACTATCTGAGGCATTCCAACTTAGTACTTGAGGGTCCGCAACGTATGTGGCCAATCTCAGATAAGACTTTGATCTTATCTGGGATTATATGCATGTGCGGCATCATGGGCGGCAGTGGCTCTTTACGATCAGGTAGTCTGTAAGTTCGTTAACTTCTTCTTTATTAAAAAAATGTACCAGAAAGCAACAAACTTACAACACTTTTATAATCCATATATATATATATTGTGGCCACAGTCAACTACAAAGAATTATATGACATCATATTACCTCTACATGTCTCTGAGCCTTTATACTAAAGGATCAATGTAAAATGTTGTAAAACTGAATACAAAAAATAATTCAAATAAAAAATGTTCAATGTAAAATGTTTCAAAAAATATATATTTGAAAAAGTTTGCTATTCTTACCTCGGCCAGCCTTTCGTCATCCTCCAAGAAGAAAGTTAAGTACTTGTAAGATATATCGACTTCGGTGTTGCCACCCTTCTCCCTGTGCTCTTCCACTGTCGCCTGACCGCCGGAGAACGCGTATTTGTTGATCTGAATATCACAAAGATAAATATAATAATTCCTCATTCCTAAACTCCAATGATCGTTTTGTAAAACTGACTTGTGTGACTTAACCATTAAGAATAAGTATATTTTTTCATTTCTTTGACAGATATTGTAAATATGTAGCTAATTGATTTTGTTGCATCACATTTTGTGAATAGAGCATAAATTTGACGTATTATTATAACTACTAGCTTGATCTAGTGTCACAGTTGATACCTACAGAACTATCATAAATATTTTCCGGTCCAGAGCCAGACAAGTGTCTTAACTGAATTTGGGTATGTTTTCTGTATTTATGTTCCCTCTGAAATATTCCAACTTATCCGAGATGTTCCAACTTAGTTCTCAGGGATGGTAAAGCATTTGCTTTCCACTTCAAGTAGGATTAATTGATCACAGGTGACCATGGGCAGCAGTAGCTCCTAACTTACAGGTGAACTGCATGATTTTTTGGTACTTCTATCATATAAAAAGAATAACTAAAACTACCTTTGTATGCACAGATTCATTGCACTGAAGAGGGAGGTGTATATGTCGGATCGTCAGAATTTTTAGCTCCCGCTTCGAACATCACGTGGGCATATACGTGGTTAATCGAGTAAAGAGATGCAGAAAATACTCTATTACCAATTTCATTGCGTTAACAATTTAGTTTAGCACAATATAAAGCATAGACCGTGACAGCGAGCAAACCAAACGAATAACAGTTGCTATGGAAACCGAGCGCCGTTCCCGCGTCTTCGCGACGGTGCTGCCATCTGTCAGAACTCGTGCCGCGCTTCTTTTACCGTCCAAACTAATGTCCGTCTCCTACTTACATAACGTTTTATCAGTATCTATGACTATTGAATGATTTAAATTATTCGGTCAATACACATAACCTAATGATAACTTCATACACTGAGACTAGTACACAAGGATTTAAATTATTCGTTCAATACAAATTACCTGGCTTCATACGCTAACCTTATTCTTAATCTGCTTGGGCGTATCACTGAGGAAGACGGTAGCGTTGACGTCGCTGGCGGACATCTTGTGCTGGGCGCCTTGCAGCGCCGGCAGGAAGGTGGCGTGCAGCAACGAGGGTTTCGGCATCTTCAGCCGAGCGGCCACGTCTCGCGTCATCCGGAAGTATGGGTCCTGGTCGATGGCGCATGGGACCAGGCAGGGTAGCTGGTAGTGGGGCGTAGAAGTCTTTGTTAAAACTTTTATTGTACCCGTGTTCCGCAAAAAATAAATGATTTGATTTGAGAAGATGCTCAGTTTAAATTGGTAGGAAAACCGATTAAAAATAGATATGAAGTATTATTTAGAGATGACGTATAAGGAATATATGTGCATGTATGGTACAGAAGTAGATGTCTAAATCAACCACAGTGATAAATGATAAAGCTGTATTAATAATGTTACTTTCGCTTTTATATGTTCTTATTGTAACCAAATTTTATTGTTGAGTAAGTGCCTTTATTCTTACATTTTTTATTTCATTTTCCTTAACAAACTTGTTGCAAAAATTTTACCAATATATAAATTTTTAAGGCTTTTTTGAACTCAATTTTATCAATTAAACCAATAAAAAAATATCGATAGGCAAATAAAACAGAAAATTGTTTGGATTTTTTAGTTTTTGCCTATTTATATGTACATATTTACGAAACGTGCATAAGCTCGCGACTTATATGAATCCCAACCTTATCTACAAAGCTAAGCAATGTCGAGCATTGGATGGGTTTTTACTGATTGGATTGAATTTCACTAAAACTTGTTTCCAATCCAAATCCAAATTATTATCCCACTGCTCGGCACGGGTCTTCTCTCGGATTGAGAGAGTTACAGGCCATAGTCCACCGCGCTGGCCAAGTGCGAATTGGTAGACTTCACACACCTTTGAGAACTTTTTTAAAGAAATCTCAGATGTGAAAAGTCAGGAAACCTACAGGTTACCTCATGATGTTTTTCTTCACCGTAAAGCTTCTAATAATTAACTTCTAATATGCACATAATTTTAGACAAATCAGTGGTGCCTTGGATGCGAACCTCGGACCTTCGATTGAGAGGCCGAGTTTCAACCATTCGGCTATCTCTGCTCGATTGTTTATGACCAAACAAAATAAAAATCAAGAAAATCGGTTGACAAACATACGAGAAAATTATTATTAACTGTTTTGCTTATTTAAATAATGAGACTCACAACTTTATCCCCAAATATAAACGGGAAAGACGTAGAGAAGGCAGGAGCAGCCTCTATCGACGGGAAGGTGATCTTGCCGATGACGTCGGAGTCGCCGAAACCAAATATACCTTTCACCTGGTTGAACGTGACACATTTCTGTATCCGCAACATGTTCTGGTAGAACGCTGGACATTGGCTGTAATGATAAATTATGTAACTTAAAATAGAAAATAAATAGTATTTTCTAAAATTAGAATTGAAGCCAAATTTTGAGTTTCGTAAGGAGTCATTCATTAATGACGAGAATTCATAATAAGGGGTTCCAGCAAAATGTCACTTAAAGTAAATGAGCAGGGAGCCATTTCCAAAATCACACATAAACTTTTGAATGTAAATATATTATGTAATATACTAATGTATACTGTAACATACTAATATATTACAGATACTAATTAGATATCATTGATTTTCTTACGTATTTTTTTATTATATCAAGGCAAAATATACAAAAAAAGTCTTTAAAAGAAAAAAGTAAATTATGTAACTACATTTTGAATGCTTTGCATACATTTTAAATGCCTTTTTATGTGCTTGACTTATCTAAAAACCAAACAACACTCAAGTATACAATATAGAGTAATAAGTCACTCGAGTAATGATATACAACTGTGACAAACAAGATGAAACTTACCCAATGAAATCCAAATCATTATATATAAATGTGTTAGATGGATCAAATCCTACAGCTATAATGTCCTTGGCGTTATTGAACGCCATTTGCCTTGCATCCTCTATTTTTATGTCCCTCCACAGGACCTTTTCATCATCCGTGAGTTGGATGATCAGGGGTACTTGGAATACATCTTGCAACCATCTGAAATTGACAATGGTAGTTAAATAAATAAATGTTGCTATTAATTTGTTTTAATATCTTGTTTAAACGAGCATGTTCCTGAACTTGCCACTCCTTCACCTGTAATCAACCTTTAATATGATGAAGATTACAGTTTTATGTTTTTGTAATTTTTTATAACAGATGTAGTAAACGAGTATGCAGTCCACCTGATGGTAAGTGGCCAATGAAGTGGCATTGGCTACTTACCATCAACATCATCATTATCAACTCAATCAAGAATCAGACACCATCAAGAATCAAGATAGCATTCAGGTCTTATCTGAGACTAGCTGCGCCTCGCGGATTCACCCGCGTTTGTTTCGACGATGATATATAGCCTATAGCCTTTCTCGATAAATGGACTATCTAACACCGAAAGAATTTTTCAAATCGGACCAGTAGTTCCTGAGATTAGCGCGTTCAAACAAACAAACTCTTCAGCTTTATAATATTAGTATAGATTTGTCACAGATACATTGACTACCCCTGAGAAGCAAGTTGGATCTCTTTAGATAACTCTCCCTCCCTTTCCACATCATTGAAAGCAGAACACAGCAGCTCTTAGCTCTGATATTATTGGGTAGAATTGGGTGTAGCAGTGACGCATCCAGGACCAAATGATTAAGGGTTCTAACACTTTCAATGTCCATGTAGTATGAATGAAATAGAAAACAACTTACTTAGTAAACATAAAAGGAATCATATGTCCAATGTGCATACTGTCTGAGGATGGACCTCTCCCAGTGTATAAGTAGAACTTTTTACCAGCCTCAACCAGATTAAGGATACTATGAATATCTCTGTGCGAGAAGAATATTCCTCGGCGAAGAAAGTGGTGTGCTGAAATAAGAATGTATTGAATATTTTTTTTACAATATTTGAAAAGAGATATAAGTTTATAAAAAAATGGAATCAACTGAATCTTCCACTTTAAAATATAAACTTTAGTATTTTTGATAATTAATTTTATGGTACAATTTACATGTATCGATGTTAAATAAGATGTAGAAAATTTTCAAAAGCACAATAAACACTGTTCTAACTGAAGAAAAATATTATAGTAGGACTTACCTTTCTTGCCTGTAACTTTTTCAAATCTTGCAATGATTTCATCGTCAATTTTTTTACTACCAAATCTTTCTGCAAATGAGGAAGTATCAGGTTAATTATGTTCACAATACACTATACAAACAAATTCTATGTTGATTAGAATTTGTGAGCTGGTGGACTGAAAAATTGCATATTTATTTCATAGATATAAGGGCTCATCTGATATGAAGTGATCACTCCCAGGCATTGATATCGGCTACCAATATGCACTGGTGAATCCACAATTTACATTTGGGGGAATAACCTGCCAAAGATATGATTTCAAAGAAACTGAAAGTGAAATAAAGTCTCTAAAGGACTCTCTTTCAGATACAAGGGAGCCTTGGGTCCTCCTATTTTGCACTGTGATGGATGCATTTGAGTACTTGCATTTGGGTTTGGGAGTGTTGGTTTGAGTGCCTTAGCCCAAAAGATCCACTAGGACCAATATGGCATATGAGGCCTGCTTGAACCTTATAACAGTTGCATGATTCTGCTTTGGGTTTCCTTTCAAACACACCAAAGCAGTACTTAAAACTTTTATAGACAGGCAAACAAAAGAGTTTTATCTGTACACATAATTAATATGTTTAGCTTGCATTGATAAAGTTATCAATAATATTAATATCAACTTGACATGTAATCTTTAATCTACACTTACGAATCAATTTGTCATAATCAATTCCAGTTTCTGACTTGCTAGCTACGTTCCACGGGTCCACGACGTCATCATCATCATCTAAAGTTAGATTGTTGACTTCCTCCTCAACCATTTTGAACTGAAATTTGATATTACATAAGGTAAGGGTATACTCAACACTATGTTAACCAATGTTTATTACATTGAAATGACATGATATGTCTTTTGTTTGCATAGGCTTAAGGGGCCACTTACAAATTGTCATTTACAATATTTTTTCTTACACTACCACATCGGATCGGAAATGAAAATGACGTCAACTGAGAAGATCCGGCAAGAAACTCAGCAGGTTTGTCTTTTTTCTTTGAAAAACATTTTTTTTTTACATAACAAGAACTCAGGTCACAATAGCTTATACACTTAGCAGATAAGGCTTTTTAAAGTTGATAAATTTGTGTCATAGAAATTCAAATTAGAAAATTTAGCATAGCCTTACACACGATTAAAATTTAGAGAGTTAAAATGGAATGGTATGGACAATAGAAAAGGTTAAATGTTTTTTTACATTTTATTTTAACAATGAAATTAGTATTATATATAATAAAAATAATAAAAATAGTAGATTATAACTATTATATTGAATAATTTTATGTCATATAATTATTATCGACTGTAACGTGAGTCAGCTGGCAGAAGTTACTTAAACCAGGTACCAAGTTTAAGAAAAATTTAATACAGAGAGAATGATCAAAGGGTTCAATAGAATTGATTCAGAAAAATGTATACAAGTCTTTACTTTTTTTTTAATCTAAAACAGAAAATATAGGAAACATAATTATGGTTTTTCGACCCACATAATGATTTCCTATCATAGAATTAGAAATTAGAATTTTAACCGACTGAATACAGTTGACCATTACAGACCTTTAAGTTAAATCCTGCCGGAAAGTAACAGTAAAGATTAAATATTTATTTATATTAGAAAACGTTTACTTGCAGTTTTAGTAACCAGCTGATGCAATTTTAATTTACTTGACTATTCGGTAAAAGCATTGCGGATTACGAACTTGACATGCAACGTTTACATTTGACTTCGTTAGTGTCAGTGTCACTGTCATAACATATCAGTATATTTTTAATACGGTACAAATGCATGCGGCTTGCGATATATCGTTCAGCCTTATTGTATGTATTTTTTAAATGAAACGTGACGTTGCGCTTATATGTATATTGATGCTTAGGGACTATTTTAAAGGAAACTTAATTAAAATTGTATTTTTTTTTAAATAACTATTTAATTTAGGTACCTATATTGTGTTTGTTTTGTGATTACTGGTGTTGTTTTTTATCTGTGAACGCGAACTCAATAACTATCGCAAACGTCAAAAAATGTCAATAACCATTCATCACGCGAAGCACGATGTTCTTCTGCTGTTTTTAGAATAATAAATAGTGTATTACAATTGTGCGCGTCTTTGTCTCGAAGTGTATGGCTGTTGTGTTGAACTGGTGCTGACTCCAGTGTTCTTGATGGTTTCCGGTGACGATTCCAATGGTGGTCGTTTATCGCGTAAAACTACCAGGTCCCCGAACCGAAAATCTAAGAAGACCGATGCAGACCTAGCGAAGGGTTCTGCGTTGCGAAATGACTCGCAACCCTCTGTCCACAAACGGAACCTTTATGTTGTTTCTTTCCCCATTATCATTCTGTTCAACATACTCCGGTCTATCTTGTATCAGTTGTTTATAATTTTCAAGTACCTGTATTCGGCGTCGCATCGCTTTATCCACAAGCCTCGGAAGAGCGGCGAGTGTAATCTTGAGGTGGTTGTGAAGGACGGTGTGGTGTCCACAGAGATAGCTGGTGAAGAGATGTCCCATATACACAACGTTGGGCCTGGCGACCCACTACTCGCCAAACAAAAACACCATCACCGTAAAGCCTTTGAGTATATTTCCAAAGCGTTGAAGATAGATGAAGAGAATGAGGGTGAGTTTTAAACATAACACAAAATTATATTATTTCTTTCTTACAAAACAAAAGCAACTTTATAATTGAGTAGTTTAGTTCAGATTTGAGTTAGAACTACCGTATCAGGAAACTGCACTCAATATTACTATATTATACACAACACAGATGTTACATCATGAAGACCTTAAATACTCCTTATTTGTAAGATTCAGTTTATTATTTTATTTACACAGGGCAGAAAGAGTTAGCAATAGAGTTATACAAAAAGGGTATATATGAGTTGGAAAGAGGCATCGCGGTAGACTGCTGGGGTGGCCGAGGAGATGCCTGGCAAAGGGCTCAGAGATTACATGATAAGATGAAAACAAATCTGGGCATGGCAAAGGACCGCTTGCACTTCCTTGGTATGAAACATCATGTTCTACACAATTTTATTTCGACCCTCATTTTCAAAATTATCCACTGCTTGTTTCTGTTAAGCTGTTAAGCTAAAATTTTAAGTCAGGCTCTTATATTTTATTTATTTACCAAAATTGGCTGTGTATTTTGCATGCTAAGCTTTTTCAGTTACTATACAGAACCATATAACCACACAACTTTGAACTGTAATAAGATAAGGTTTAATTCAAGTTATCCATGTGTTGTCCCCTATGTAGCCAACCTTGTCGCTCTCAGTAAACTGGGCGTAGAGAGTGAACCAGAACGGAGTGACAAAAAGCCTACGGAGTCACCTCTAAAGGCGAGAAGGCCGTTAGAGAAGTCCAAGACGACGTTGCTAGCACATATTGAAAGTAACAGTGGTCAAACGAAGCCACCAAACGAAGGTAGAAACCACAAAGATATGCTTAGCTTCGTTTGACGTAACCTACTGCAAAATTTAAATGTACAATGGAAAATTCCCTTTAACAAAATAGTATATAATATAATAGTTAATCGATTGGACTAATTGGACGACTTACACATCAATGTTTGCATGTGGGTTCACTGTGCTTACCACAATTGTTTTTTTTAGCTTTCTGTGTGACACAACATTATCATTTCAATGTGTTATCTGTGTTATGTTGGTGAGAGTAAGCAAATTTATTTCAAAACAATGCACGCAATAAGTAGGTCAATTTGCAAATATATTATTTTGATGGAATGTTGTCGTAAAATAAATTTGACTACTCACATAATAATGAGAGATAAAAATCACATCTAATTGAATATTTTAGTATCGTAAAATATGTCAGCGTTTCCGTCCAATGTATTGTTTTCTGCATGTGTTTTTAAACAATACAAATCATTTATTTATATGAGTAAAAAAGTATGCCAGGTGTTAACTAGTTTCCATCCGCGACTCCCTCCGTTTGCGAAGTTCGCGCGCGATTTTTCTGACGCGGCATTCCCTGGTATAACATGGGAATAAATTGTCTTAAAAGTTAAAAATACATCGGGATTGAAGACTAAAAAGACCGAATCTACAAAATATCATAAGTTTTAAAGTATCATAAAAAATAACGAATTAACAAAATCGTACTAATATGCCTCTTAAAAAAAAAACAATTTTATTTATTTGTATTATTAACAATAGTTATAACCGCATAGACTGAAGTTAAGTTTAAATAAGTACCTACTCATATATTTTTAAATATTTCATCTGCATTTCTCTTCCCTATTTCATTTGAAGCGGCGGTTTTCAATTATACCGCAATATGCTAGCCAAAACAAATATACAAAGCTCTCTAAATTACTTGCAGTATCAAGCAAACAAAGTTCTTATTTATTTTAATATTAAAGTATTAACTAAACAAAAGTGAATGTACTTATAAACGTAAATACTACATAAGTAAAAAAATTACGTGTTACATAGATGCGCGCGTCTTCGTCTCACGAAAAACACTATCCAATATTTTTTTACTAATGCTTCCAAAAAGTACAACTTCAAAAATTATAACTTTTATAATTTTCCGTTCAATCTGTAATCTTATGTTTAATATCTAAACATGGCCTCCAAGTGAATGGGTTTTCCTTTAAACATTTAACTTGGTGAATTAAACTCGATTAAACTATAAAGTATATAAATTGTAGGTAAACTACAAGAAAGAGTACTTAGTAGTTCTGCTGTTTTCTCATTCAGTGTAGCGTGCAAGAAAACTTATACGGGAAAACTTAGACGCAATCCCACATAGCTACGATTCGGTTTCAGCGAAGCGAAGCGAAACCTACATGACGAAGTAATCCCTTGATCGTCGACCTTTATTACTTTGTTATTTGTAAAAATAACTTAAGGTCGATAAAACATTGATTACATTTAGGAAAATAATATTAGTTTAGTGCACATAGCCCTTGTTTTTCACAAAGGCTAAGGTCTTAATCAATCTTTAAAATTGGGCAACATCGGGCGCTAACATTAGGTGGTTGAGAGAATATAAGTAGTCGAAGTACATGTTCGCTTACACTAAGCGGTGCCGGTTGTATGATTGGATAGCAGTACATAGATAATGTTAGAGGCCTTATCGGTTTAAAAACAGCAGACTTGGTTTGTTCGTCAACCTGTTCCGCATTATAGCAGCGTGGCGAGGTACGCTTTAGGGCTCCTTTAGAATGACTGCCCATTGGCAACTATCAGTTTAGCGATAGTTGCTAAATCCGTTTTGTAGCTTAAGCTACTAAAAAGTTGCTTAAGTTGCTGCTGCTAGGGTCGGCCCGATTTGATCGTCCAGTGTTCATCTTCTCTTCAGTAGAGACACAGGAGTAATACGGTAGCCAATGAGCAGTCAGCCTTAGGCCTACTCAGTTGACGCTTTATTTAACAATTAAAAACACGAACATTTGTGAAAGGGCATTGAGCGATACGTGGTAGAAAAATACAGTGTATGGATGATATTCAAAGGGCACACACCAAACTAAAGCCTACATTAAGCTGGTCAAGACTCTTCAAATTAAAATGCATTGCTATCTATTATCTACCAAATCTACATACTTATCAACCCAATAAGTGTTAATGTGACAGGCTGCAGACAGCATCCGTGGCTTAACTATCAGTTGTTTTGTTTTTGCCATAGTAAATCGTAGAATAGTACTGCAGCCTCCTGTATTCGAGTATATTTCCGCTTAAATAATTAAACTCAATGCCGTATCACGTGCTCATGATTTTCGTTTAATGTAGATGAATTTAATTTTATGAAGATATGAGAAAAAACTGCATAAAAGCATCGTATTCGGTTTGTGAACATTTTGAAGCAAAAAGTTAATAATGGACGTTCCACATCAATTGGAAACCTCAGAGGCAAAAAATATTGTCGATGCAAATGAAATGACGAGTATACATTTTACATACTACTAGATATATTAAATATATATTTCAATGAATAAATATAATAATAATATTTTAACGCTCCTAGACTGACGACTACACAAACACCCAGACGTAGAACAGAAATCTAAATTCATAATTTTGATATCTGTCTAGCCAGGAATCGATCCCTGAATCCACTGCGCGTTAGACTGGAATGATGACCGCTCGGCCAAGCGCTTCAACGAATTTACTCAATTGACTAGATATTTTATTTCTGTTTCTTTGTGGGGATAGTTATTGTTTACATCGTGTTGATGTTACATCATAGGACCGATATTCGATACCGTACTACGACTCTTATATTCCCGACTATATAATTTATGTAATTTTGTTTGTGATCTTAATATATAAGATCTGAATTCTGTAATTCCTGCTAAACCACTTATTAACGACCAGCGTGGTGGAGTGGTCACCATACCGGTCTGACACGCAGTGGGTCCCGGGTTCAATCCCCGGCCAGACAGACATCTGAATGATGAGTT